>JABUQX010138319.1:0-12500 GCA_015478945.1 Trachelipus rathkii
TCATTCAATTCCATTGCATTCATTCCATTTCCTCGGTATCATTGGCTTACTTTCACGTTTTCATTACGCCACTTCCATATATATATATATATATATATATATATATATATATATATATATATATATATATATATATTAAGGATGTTGAATAGTGAAAAAACCCGAGATACCGATATTAAGGCGGTGCCGAAATATTACGGCGAATGAAAATCACTCGCTATTGACCCGAATGGATTCTATTTCAAGTTCCGGTTATCCATTTAGGGAAAAATAAAGAAACTTACACTGGTCAACAAAACAAGGTGAAATTTTCTTGGATGGACTTTTGTAGCAGATATATTATTATTGTAATTGATTACTGATTCCATATATATATTCTAGTTGCTGTATCACATCCCGTTTTGTGCAATCATGGATCCCTATTTTGCATATTATTCCTAGGAATGACAAAATTCATGTGCGCACTACGAAGGCTGTATAGACGTTACCTTCTGCATATATCTACAGTAGCAGCAAGTTTACTGTGGTCGATATTCAGGAAGCATGTGGTAACTTAGTACGTCTACATGTATGGATGGCAATGACCTGGATGATGTCTATCATCCATCTGGCTCTGGTCGGATGGTCGTCATTGTTCACTTAGGGTGAACTGAGCGATCTTAATATGAAGTTGTATTTGCGAAGTTGTCTGAGCTGTTAGCTTCGAGGTTGCATGAAAATGACTACTGGACCATGGCACAGGAGTAACATTTTATCGAGAAGCAGAGCTGCGGAGTCTCTTCCAGTCAGATGGTAACCTTGTGTATTGCGAGGTGAAGTTGCAGGCCTACTACTAAGCTATGGGACTCCAGCTTACGATGCAGGTAGTGGCGACTGTTTTATTGTACTTCCAGAACTTGGATTTAAAGAGGTAATGCGTTATTTTTAACAGCAACAAGTATGCCGGTTCAGTAGGAATTTTCGAATACGAGATAAGAGTATGCAAAAATCAAGACAGTTTGGAGGCTACAGATATCAGGTACATGGATGGTAAATATACGTCGACCTCAAATGGTAAACATTTTGCTCTGTCAGCAAGCAGTTTCACCAAATATACCTACTTCCTGTGCTAATGGGACAGCCGGGCGGCAAAGGATTACTGGACCAAGAGAATGGCCACGGGGAAACCTTGACGCCAGGTGACAGGAACATCATACGTGAACCTTGTACACAGAGAAAACATCATCTTACCTCCACTACATATAAACTTTGTTTGATGAAACAATTTGTAGAGGCCCTGGACCATGATGAGTGAATGCCCGTATATATATGCTCAACGTTTCCTGGTCTGAGTGACGTGAAGAAAAAAGCTGGGATATTTAATGGCCCACAAATACGGACACACTCCTCCGTGATGCTGCCCTTGCTACAACAATGACTGTGTTAGGGGCAAGAGCGAATGCTCTTTCAGATGTAGCACAGAATTTTCAGGGGGGAACAGGAAAGCCTAGAACCACTAACATTGTACAGGAACTGCTAGGCAGTTTTCATTCTCATGGATATAGAATGAGTATAAAGTACTACTTACATTCTCACTAGAAAATTTCCGGATAACCTGGGGATGTTAGTGATGAGCAGGGTGAACACGTCAAGATCTAAAGTTCATGGAAGGACGTTACCAGGGCAAGTGGGATATCAATATGATGGCCGACTATTGTTGGAGCTTAATGAGGGATATTCCAGACGCTATGCACAGTAGATCGTCTATGAAGAGAAAGTTACTACCATCGTAGGTATGTTTACATTAACTAAACCCATTCCTTCTATTACATTCATTGTTGTCCCATATTCCTCTTTATTCATAGAGTTGTATTATATTTTTAACATATATCTATCAAAGATATATATTATATATTTTTGTTTTTTTTCTCTCCCTTTATATATATATATATATATATATATATATATATATATATATATATATATATATATATATATATATATATATATATATATATATATATATATATATATATATATATATATATCCCAATAATTGTAATAGACCCTCTTGAAAAGGTAAAAATCATAAAATTTACAAATCTGTGTTACACAATATCTCACAAATGCGATGTGATATGCAAAACCGATTACATTTTTTGGAATCAGCACATCAATAATCAATTCTGAAACCCCGTCCAAGAATTTCATGTTTACCAGTATTTATATACAAAGTAATAAAATAAAAAAAAAAGTAAATAACTATTTCTTACCTATAACAAAACCATTCACATATTAAAAATAATTAAATGAAAATTGAAAAGTTTCTTAGTTAAAGATAATAAACTAAACTTCATTTGAATAGGCTCTCTAAGGTTAAAAATGACAGAACATTAGCAGTTCTCCATTTACAGGGGATAATCTATTTCTTGTGGCTTCATAAATATTTCCTCATGTTTAAATATTCTTTCACTTTTGACTGATGACGGGTGGGGCTGAAAGGTATTTTATTGCTAGTTTTTCAAATTCATAAAAACTATTTCCACAGTGTTTTCCACCAATTGAAGGGAATATCATTGTCTTCACTGGTCAAAGTAGGCAAACTTATATATTTGTTTATTTCTTGATGTAATTCCGTATGTAGCCTTTACTTTTATGTGCAATAATCACATCGTCAAAAGAATGGGACTTTCTTTTTTCACTCACTTTCTTTTCTGTTGATGCCATAATTTCTTTAAAACAATCCACTAAAGAAGTGAAAATGGAACCTTCAACTTCACTTTCCCCACTACGTCATAGTCAGCAGAAGAGTCAGGAGTTAAATTTTCATGCATTTCTTTCCATGCCTTAAACCATATTTTTTTACTGATTCATCTGATTCATGTTGAAAATTAGCTTGAATCGCAGAGATCTAAGAAAGTAACTACACACAAAGATTTATCAAATAGAAACTTAGAAGTCTTTTCAACTGATTTCTTAAGCTCTTCGACGAGTGTAAATTCCACTGAGGCTTTTGCTTTTAATTGCCTTATTTAAAATAGATTTATTGCTAAAATGGAAGGGATCACTTGGGTGACTGTTACTTTACGACGTTTAATGCTTGTTTAGTGATGTTGTCAAATGGCTCAAGTAAATGGAGTAATTGCCACTGGAAATCAGTCAACATTTTCTGATTACATTCAACTGGCGTGTATGGATAGAACTTTTGTTCAAAAGTTCCTGTTGTTCAACGATGTGAAGCGTCTTGAATTAAATTATACTGTTGACATTCAGCTGCATCTGTAAAGTTTAAGCTTTGCAGCTGCCGTTTCTGAATGTGAAAATGAAAGGATATGCTTCTGCAAGTAAATAAAATATCTTAACAGACTTCTGACATAATAAATCGTGAATGCATAGTTACAACATGTGAATAAAACATGAAATTGAAAGCAAGCACTCTCCCATATACCAGCTACCATGTTTGGTCCATTATCCATTATCACTAAATGAATTCTATTTTTTTTTAGAATATTGAGAAAAAAAAATGTCAAAGAGCCCTTATAGGATCCCTGACAAATGAACAAAGATATTTGCCATATTGGCTGCAAAATTTGGCTATACTTTTTTATTTTGGAAGATAAGTTTTCTAAAATTTCAATTTAAGTGGAAATACTTTCCATATGTTGGCAGTAATTTATTGTTTATAAGCTCAATAATGCGGCCCGAATAGTTGACAAAGCAAATACCGAATATTGATTATTTTGGCGAACTCGACGAATACGAATACACCAAATACGGCACACATCCCTATATATATATATATATATATATATATATATATATATATATATATATATATATATATATATATATATATATATATATATATATCTCTCTCTCTCTCTCCTCTCACTCCTCTCTCCTCACTCTCTCTCTCTCTTTCTCCTCATATATATATATATATATATATATAAATTGTTAGAATACATAAAAATTGTTAATAATTATAGAAAAATGATAAAAAAAATATTGGCATGTTAAAAATGCCAAAAGTACAAGAACTTTGCAAATTTTCAAGTACAAAGAGTGCAAATTAAACACAAAGTCCACTGATTTAAGAACTTCACAAGTACAAATTACTCAAAAAATATGCAAGTCCTAAGAATACTTATGCACCAGACAAAAAATTATATATATATATATATATATATATATATATATATATAATATATATATATATATATATATATATATATATATATATATATATATATATATATATATATATATATATATATATATATATATATATACTCTTTATATATATATATTAGGGATGGGCGGGATAGTGAATTAGCCGGATAATCCGGCCAGATAACGGTTGTTACTTCCTAGTAGGTTCTTCCTCGTTTAGGAAATATTCCAAATAATTTGAAAAATTATATATATATATATATATATATATATATATATATATATATATATATATATATATATATATATATATATATATATATATATATATATATATATATATATACTTCTTTAGAATTTGATGTTGGGTATGATATTTATATTATTTTATTCATCATTTATGTTGACTGTACAATACAATTTATCTGAAATTTGGGTGGTGACACGTTTCATAAATTATGGTAAAATATGGGGTAATATTATAATAATATATTATAAAAATATTAAAATATGTGGTAAAAAATATGATAATTAAGCTACTAAGACACATGTTAATGCAATTTTACCACCACAACATTTTTATTCTCACGTTTAAGTATTGTAGTACTAAGTAGTAATTACCACTGCTTATTTTAACGTGTTTAAGCATTGTATTTACCAGTATATATACGCACATTCTCAGAAATTTATAGTAAAAAAAACACAATTTATTCTCAATGTTACCCGCCTTCAGTGATAAAATATAAAAATCAGAGCAAATGTCAGGGCACAAACATTAAAATGCAATTTGAAATAAATATACGTCTGCTATTAAGAAAAGTGGTGCTAGAATAAATGGTCAATATCGATTATAACTTTATAGGACAATGGAGAACTAAATATTATCGATACTGAGAATCGGTCGATTAATAATAACCCTCAATATCATTTATAATATGATAAATTACATCAAGAAATAAAAAAAATAAATTAAAACATGATCCTTTGAAGAAGAAAAAAAAAAAAAAAAAAACGATTTTTTTGATTGTTGCTATCAGCATTACAAAGAGATGGCTAGCATTAAAATTTGTGGACTATAAATTTTGGCATTCCACTGAAACTACAATAATTTTTTTTGGTAGTCCTCTAACTTTGCTGAATGATATAGGCATTCCGCTAACTACAATTCACAACATTTTTCAAATTATGGCAATTGCAATTCCTCAATTTATTTTGGTATTCATGAATTGAATTCACGAACAAGTGTGGAACGTCCACACCTCATTATATATATATATATATATATATATATATATATATATATATATATATATATATATATATATATATATATATATATATATATATATATATATATATATATATATATATATATATACTATATATAGGTCAGCATCCAGATTAGATGTCCCATGTATGTAAAAAAAACTATGATAGCACCTACATAAAAACTGAATACATTTTGAAATCAGGTGCACATTGTAATGGAGGAAAATGAAAAGAGAAATAAAAATAAAAAATTAGAGATAAAAAAGTAATAATAATAATAAATAGAAAATAAAATAAAAGTGAGATAAAAAAAGTAATAATAATAATAATAATTCTCTAAGTTCCCCCCAAATTTTTTTAGCGTTCCAAAGTCATCAGTCCCCAATATTTTCTTTTTCAATGTTAGCGAACATACACACACACACACACTATGATGATAGATAGATGTTCTAGAAATTAAATTTTTTTGATGACCTGACCTGACCTAACCTAAACTATATGCAATTTTAATTTTTTTATTTTAATTTAACTTTAATTTTTATTTTTTAATTTTTTATTTTTGCCATTATTTTTAGTTTCCCCTAAAGTATTGAAAAGATATAAGGAAAACGTTTTTTTTTATGGGTATCATGTTTAAATTAAGTTTTAAAGCGTACGATTATAACATTTTTTGGAGTTACTTATTAAAATTAATAATTATTAATTTTTTTTTTTTTAGTTCTTGCATTACAATGTAGGCTAAATTCAAAAATATTGAAATGGTGAAATGATGTTACGTTTCTCTTCCTAACTCTTCCCCCCCAGGTTGTAATATAAATATTGACTGGACAATCACAATCAGAGTGTAGGAATACACGAATACACAAAGAAAAGAAGACTAGGAAGATTGATTTCTCCCGGATTACCGGGTGAGTGTTGAAACTTAATTTCATTAATATCATTTCCATTTTTTTCTGTTTGTCATTTTTTAATGAGGCCTAAAGAGTTTTCTATTATGAAGTTTATTATGATGATCAGCAAATAGTAAATGAATTTTTTATTAAAACCAACGACATAACACTTGAGTTATACTGGTTTCTTTTTTTTAAAGGAACTACCCACGGGAACAAGACCAAAACGTCTCCAAACAGAACCCAATTATCAGCAGAGTTGGTGTAGAGAGTATAATTGTTTCCCATCACCCAACAACTCACTTATTATACTAATGGCACAGCCATCTAAGGTGAGCCTATTCCTGCTGTAACAAAAATTTATTAAGAACTCTAAGTTAACCCTTATTGGGCTTGTTTAATACTGGCTCAGAGTACAAGATTAATTAATTTTTTTTACTTGACTTGTATATAAATATAGTTAATTATACATTTTTTTGTATATTTTTGAGAAAAGTCTAAGGGCAACAAGGGTAAGTTGCCCACTGTACAGTTTTATGTAATTATTATCTGAGCATTTATTATTATTATTATTTATTATTATTATTATTATTATTATTATTATTATTATTATTATCATCATCGATTATCATCTTTATCACTTATTATTATAATTATTATTATTATTATTCTAAACTATTTGTAACCCCCATGTATTAACCCTTACTAATTAAACTAACATACATATATATATAAATAAAGAAAACTATAAAAATATAAACGCTTTATTTTTTATGCACTTTTAGTGTTTGCCAAGCCAATTGCATAGCTGCACTTTTTCATATCTAATTTGCCCAAAAGCATGTGGTGTCATCATTGATGGTGAGTGTTTTTTTCTGTTTGTGGATGCAGCCTTAATCGTTATTTAATCCTTCTATTTTCTATTATTAATTGTGACTTCAATTCTCAGCAGTAGTTGTGGTCGTTCTTGAGGGACAACTCACAAAAATAAAACACCAGTTGGGGATCAGATCCGTCACGATATCTGTCATAGGAGAAAGTTCGGAAGAAGATCACTTTACAATCCGTACCTCTCTTGGGATGAGCCAGACTTCTTTTAATTACAAAGTAAGTACTGGACTTGTCTTTCTCATTGTAACTCAAAACTTGTTACATAATTTGGTAGCAGAGCGTAGTTGTTCTTTTTGAATATCTACCTCTGCTGCTGAGTGTTCTGTCACTCTTCTTTTCTGATTCAAGGGAGTAACCCTTATTCGTTCATTTCATTATAAACTCACCATCATGCCTGATGATATGAATTCTTTGGTAGAGGAAAAGAGTCCTATTTCTGGGACGAATTCTCAAACCACTCAAACCACTAATGGTTTGCAAACTGGTTTACAAAACAGTGATCCAGGTGCTCAAGATCAGATACCAAATCTGGTGCAAGATCCACAAAATCTGTCCATGGATTCACCAACTTTTAAGGAACTAATGCAGCAAAACACTCAATTGATTCAATCAATGGCAAACATGATGCAAAATATGTCTAGGGACAGAAAACCACATAGCGTCATTCCTCCAGGAAAATATAGACTGGAAACCGGAGAAACAATGGTGCAATTCTTTCAACGTTATGAAGTATACTGCTTGGCTAAATACCCAGGATCGACCGAAGTAATGGTACCCCTTTTGGTAAACCACTTACATGGAGCAGCTTTGGATATATATAAAATAATATCTCGAACAACATTTGAATATGAAGAGGTAAAGAGGATGATGTTAGCTTGGTTTAAGAGTGAAATTGAAAAAGAGACAAGGAAAGAAACAGAACAGTTTACAGATGCAAGTTTAATAGAAGAGGAAACAGTCCCTCTTTATGCGTTGAGATTAATTGGGTTAGCCCAGAAGGCTTTCCCAGGGCAGGATGTTATGAAATTGCCTATAGTACGGCAAAAGTTTCTCAAAAGTTTACCAGAGAACATTCAAGAAAGGGTGGATGGCACATTAATAGTTACGTAAATATCAATGGGAAATCCGCTTCCTTGAGAGAGACTAGTGGCTATTGTTGACAAATGTTTTAAGGGTAATAAAGGAAAGAAAGAAGGTACTAGTCCAGAAGTTGTGGACCTGACTAAAAATTATCAAGTAACACCGCAGACATCCTCTTTGTTCCCAATGCCGAAAAATAAGGAGAAGTTTGAGAATGTGTTGTTGCCAGAGAGGACACAGACCTCGGGTGCAGAAGTTACTTCACCGCAATTTAATACAGTTGCGTCATCAGCGGCAGTTACTACTCCTGGCAGACAAAACCAGACTACTCAGGGATTCTATAGGAATGAATCAGGACCCTCAGTGGCCAGGACTAGAGATCAACAGTATCCGTCAAGGTCTAGCAACAATAGACAGAATCAAAGAAGCGCACCTACATGTGCTCATTGTAACAAGCCTGGGCACATAATGAGCCAGTGTCGATTGAGGCCTCAGTGTCAATATTGTGGGAAAAGAGGACATACCTTTGATGATTGTTACGAGTCCCAGAATAGGTGTTTACGTTGTAAGGAAGTAGGCCATTTAGTAGCCGCCTGTCCTGACAAATATGGTAATCAAATTAAGTGTCCTTTTTGCCAAGGTAGCCATTTGGGTAAAGATTGTCCCACCAAACCGGGAAACTGGTAAGCTCCGACATGGAAGACCTCATGTTGGAGAATAGAGGGTCAGAAAGTATTGTACAAAGTCCAAATGATGTTAAAAAAGAGGCGGTTCCTGGAGAGTCTCAGGAGGATCCTCAGTGTGAACCTAAGACTAGCATTGGAGAGATATTTCCATTGGTTTCAATTAGTAGTATACAGCCCATTTCGGAAGAACGAGTTACGGAAAACTCTCCAGAGCATGGTGTAGTTAAAGTTGAAGTAAAAGAGGAGAAGGTTATAAAGTACAACATGATTAGAGCGCCGGAGGAAACCCTCCTTTTGAGAGTGACCATCGAAGATCAACCTCAAATAGAGGCTTGTGTAGCTTTTGTTGATACGGGCGCAGAGACAAGTCTGGTATCCACCAGGTGTTTCCATGCCTTGGACAAACAAAAATGTCCATTATTACCCGCAGCTTATAAGAGCATAGAAGGGATAGGGCACGTGCGATTTCCAGTGCTAGGTGAAGTGATGTTGGCCCTAAAATTATCCACCAATTATGTTTTAAAACCCATGAGATTTATCATAATCCCTGATGAGGTTATGGGATACGATCTGGTCATGGGTTATGATCTGCTACAAAAGGAACGCCTGTTGCCTGACTTATATGAAAAGGAACTGGTCCTTCGACGAGGGAATTATGTGCAAACAGTAGCTGTAGATATGCGGACTGAACAAAAGGGAATACTATGTGCATTAACCGAAAGTATAGTGATTCAACCAAAAGAATGTGCCATTGTGGAGGTGCAGAGTAGTATAGGACTAAAATCAGAACAACTAGGGATAATAGAGGCCAATTCAAGACTGCCGAAAGATATTACATTTGAGAATGCAATTGTACAATTCCACGAGAATAAGACATTGTTAATAACACGAAATGATGGAGAATTACCTAAGAAATTAAGAAAAGGCACCATCATGGGAAATCTGGAGTTAACCAATATACCTGATCCTTCCATTAATTTAGTCGAGTTAGCGGAAAATGACCCACAGGATCGGCAGGAGTGGACAACGGAAGGAATTTTTCAAGCTTTCAGAGTGCATGAGTCAGACATAACTGAAGAGCAGCGAGAACAATTGGTCCGACTCTTAAGTCGGTTTCCATCAGTCTTGAGTTTGGGAGATTCAGATGTTGGCTGTACCGATGTAATTAAACACAGGATTGAAACACTGACAGATGATCCTGTTCAGGTACCAGTTAGGCGCCTCCAGGGACCTATTTTACAAGAAATAGAAGCTAATTGTAAACAACTAGAGAAGGAAGGAATCATACAAAGAAGTAAATCTCCTTACTCTGCAGATCAGCCGCCAATAAGGAAGAAAGATGGTCCTATTTGTCTTTGTATTGATTACAGAGAACTTAATAAGATTACTAAAGGAGATAGTTTCCCTATCCCTAATCTAATAGACATGCTCTTTAGTTTACAGGGGATGAAGTATTTCACCACTATAGATCTGGTGAAAGGCTATTATCAGGTCGAAATGGAAGAAACCAGTATAGAGAAGACCGCCTTCACCACCCCCCTGTCACATTGGGAGTTTTTACGAATGCCTTTTGGCGTCAAAAACGGTCCAGCCACGTTTCAGAGAGGCATGAGATATGCGCTCGCCCATATCCCTTGGAATGAGTGCATGGTGTACTTAGATGATGTGCTCATCGTAAGTGATACATATGAAAAACATCTGGAAATTTTGGAAAAAGTACTTCTGGCATTCCAGCAGACAGGTTTTAAAATCAAGCCAACTAAAACATTTATGTTAAGAAAGGAAGTACAATACTTGGGACATCGAGTTTCAGAACAAGGAATGATTCCCCTGGACTCTAATTTACAAGGGATTATGAAATTCCCTACGCCTAAGACCATTCGCCAGCTTCGTCAGTTTCTAGGCATGGTTAATTTTTATCGGCGACATATCCCCCATTGTTCAGAGTTTGCCAAGCCTCTCTTTGAATTATTAAGTGGCAAAACCCTTAAGTGGAATGAACCATGTCAGAAGGCGTTTGAAAAACTGAAAAGGTCTTTGATTGAACCACCAGTATTAACTTATCCAGATCGAACAGATCCAGCAGTCCCGTTGTTGTTATATGTGGATGCTTCAGACATCGGAGCAGGAGCATGTCTGGCTCAGAAACAATCTGGAGAGGAGAAGCCAATAGCTTTTATTTCCACTACTTTCTCAAAAGCAGAGCAGCGTTATAGCACCACTGAGAGAGAGATAGCTGCCATTCGATGGGCGGTCAGAGCCTTGAAACCTTTCTTATATGGCATAAAAGTGGTCATCCATACCGACCACAAGCCCTTGTTGTTCTTGCACAACATGCCTTTGGTCAATCCAAGGGTGGCACGTACTCTTGAGGAGTTGAACGATGTGGACTATGAATTGAGATATATTCCTGGTAAGGAGAATGTAGTGGCAGATGCCTTGTCAAGATCACCAATGGGTATTCCCTTGGAGAAGCAAGATAACCCAGAGTCTGTTAAAGTGAATGAAATCCCAAAGGGGTTTACGGAAGTGAAGTTGCCTGGGGGCGGGGATTCGTTATTTCAGGCATTCTCTTTCTGGTTGTCTGGATCACCAGATCAACATGGAAAATTGAGAGAAATTGTTGTCCAGGAACTCCTGGATAACCGCCAAAAATACGGGCTACCTACCGGAAAGAACAATAGAAATATTACAAAGACATTACAGCTAATGAAAAACATAGGACAGTTCCCGCTGACGCAAGCTATACAGGCGTTTGCAGAAGTGAATAAAGTACAGGTTTACGTATATTATGGTGACACTAAACCCCTTATATTCGGTACCACCGAGGGCCAAAGTATTTGCCATCTCATTTGTTTGGGAGGCATACACTATAATTTGTTAGTTCCTATACGAATTACTAGTGTTGAAAAAGGACCAACGACTCAGATGATTGTCACTACAGAATTCCAGGAATTCGATCTTTTAAATGAGTCTTTGGAAGAACCACAGGAACCCTCAACAGTGCGGAAACCTTTGTCGCTTAACAACATAGATAACAAAACGGCCCCTCCACCAAGGAATGGTGGGGAGGTGGAGAAAGTACCTGTGATTCGTCAAATAAGGCTAAACGAAGAAGACATAGTGGATCCATTGGACTTGGGTCATACAGATTTCTATAAAGTACAGAATAATGATCCCTTATTACGTAAGTTAAGAAATGCCATTGTAAAGAATTTAGCATTCAATGGATCCTTGAAACCTTTTGCGAGATCCCAAAAGTATATTCGTCTCCATAACAACTGTTTGTATAAAGAAATGCTTGATGGAGTATGGGCTTTGATAGTTCCTCACCATTAATGGTCCTGCCATCCCCAATCAATCCTCCGTATGTTCCCTTCAACCAAGATTTAGTGAAAGCAATGAATAGGTTTTCCACTCCGGTAGTATCAATTACAGGAGATGGAGTTAATGCAGCAACAGCTGACGAAGAATTAATTTGTGAAAATCAGGAATCATCCTTTTCACAAAGTCCACCCTTTTTGGGTTTTGA
>JABUQX010138319.1:22500-25900 GCA_015478945.1 Trachelipus rathkii
CCTTCAGTTCCGAGGAAGATTCTAAACTGTGGGTCAGCAAAGTTAGCCTATAAAAATATTTTGTTTAGAGGTAACATTCATTCCCTTTTTCCATGAAGTATTTTGTCATCTGCTAAAATCCCCTCTTTATTCTCAAATCTCGAGTATTTTAATTAGATACTTGCATTCTCCTTAAAAATTCGGAAGTCACAGAAACCTTTCAAGCATAAGATATGTACTTCCCATTCGTGTCTCTTGATCTAAGATTTCCACTTTTCCAGCATGACGCTTTTAAACTTCCATTAATTTTGAGGTACGTGTTACTTCTGCTGTTTGTCTCGCCTTGGTTATAAGACTTGCTGTATGAGTATTGCGAAGACCAGCACGCCCTGCTAACTGTAAAGTGTGAACTCCGGAGCTCATATGGGCAATGTTAGTCTTTTCATAGTTTTATCAAGTTCGTTCTAAAAACCAACTATTATTACTTCTTCGTTTAGACATTCAATAAAATCAGTATCACATTGACCAGTTTCCTTTTCCTCATCCTCATTGTCTTTATTTAATTTTTCGATCTTACTGATCATGTTTGATACGTTATCTGTAACTAATCTAATTAACTTGTCTCTTATTAATTTCGAATTCTTTAAAAACGTCAACAAGTTGGATATATATATTCACAGAAATATTGCAATTTGGTATCTCTTACTGGTAACGCTTTGGTAATATTGTTTTTATCTTCGTCCACATATCTAATATCAATAGCAAGATAATTTACCTTTACCCTTGTGCAAGCATCCATTTTTAAATCCATGAAGCGTGCCTTTAAGAAATAAAAATTTTTTTTTCTTATCCGTTTGTTCTAGAACTATTTTACGAATATTTCCCGGTCTAAAGAGACTTCAGTTTCGAAGAGAATTTCCACGTAGCCCTTTAAACCTGGTCTTGCAAAAAAAAAAAAAAAAAAAAAAAAAAAAAAAAAAAAAAAAAAATTTTTTTTTTTTTTTTTTTTTTTTTTTTTAATTAAAATAAAAAAAAATAAAGTTTTTTGATAATTGAAAAAAGTGTCACTTTAGTCTGTTTATTGAAGTTGAAGGTTTATCCTGAACAATTTTGCTTCACTTTATTTTTAAAACTAATTGCAGCCAATGTCTGGATGACGGGCGTTTTAAATGTTGCATTAATTTAAAGGATCCAGTAGATATATTGTGACCCCCATTAGTAACTGGTGGTGCGGTAAACTATTACATGCAAGATCGAAATAACTGTTTCCCATCAACTGTGTTAAATGTTTCACATTGACAAATGTAAGCACTTTTATCTTCAGAGCGAGTAAATAATCAAGTGCATGAGGTGTATTCGATTTTGATTTAGTTAACATGATTGTTCTACGGAAATTAAGCTTAATTAATTAAAGTTATCTATATAAATATAGAACCTTCTTTTAAATTTAATAATAAATATACATAAACAAATTTTGAAATAAAAGGGAATATATATATATATATATATATATATATATATATATATTTATATATATTAATATATAATATATATATATATATATATATATATATATATATATATATATATATATATATATATATACTGTATATATCCCTAGGCTTTCTTAACCTAACTGAGTTTCGAACCCACACCCCTCGCTGTTGTAAAGCAGGGCGTGTACCACTGACCACGATGAGCCTAAAAGGAGATCTACCTTTTACTTCTGAAAGATTTTCATCTTGCCCAGAAGAGTAAGGTCGTCAGTCTGACCAGTGAGCCTTTGGCAGAACCTCCCGCTCACACTCGGGTCAGGGGTCACACCTGGAAGCGGGAGGTCTGCCAAAGGTTCGCTGTCAGGAACTGACGTACCTTATTCTTCTGGGAAGATGAAGATCTTTCAGAAAAAAAGGTAGATCTCCTTTTAAGCTTATCGTGATCAGGTGGTAACACGCCTGCTTTACCAACAAGGGATGATTATGTATACATATAAAAGTGCGTTTTCACTTAGCATAACATCATATATATATATATATATATATATATATATAATATATATATATATATATATATATATATATATATATATATATATATATAATATATATATATATAGTATATATATATATATATATATATATATATATATATATATATATATATATATATATATATATCCGATTTTTCATTCATTTCAAATAATTACAATAAATCTTGGTAACTCAACTATTTTCATAAATACTGTAAAAATGCCAAAAACATACAAAAATTAAAGTCCTTTATCCCCTATGTAGGGGGTAACACGGGGGGACCAAAGGAAATCGAACTTTAAGGCGGCTATCCAAACCAGCGCACCAACGTGGTTCGCAGTCAAGTTTTAATTCTTGCCCCCCAGGTAGATAAAACCCAACTGCTACGCGGAGGATTTGAACCACCGTCCTCTCGTATGAGAGGCGGAGACTCAACCTCCTATAATATATATATATATATATTTATAAAAATATATATATATATATAAGTATATATATATATATATATATATATATATATAATATATATATATATATATATATATATAATATATATAATATATATATAATATATATATATATATTATGAAACCTGCATTAATAAAATAAATAATTACTTAAATTTGTAACTGTCGGAGACGGAGCAGCGTCCTTTTTTGCTACTTCGACTCCGGCACCGGCACCGGCACCGGCACCGGCACCGGCACCGGCACCGGCTCCATTCAAAAAATAAATTCGACCCGGTTCCAGTCCCCCCAAAAATTTCGACTTCGGCTCCGGCTCCTGCTCCAGCCCCTAAAAAAAATTTCGGCTCTGGCTCCACCCAAAACCTTGCGACTTCATGGCTCCGGCTCCCGGCTCCGGGCGCTCCCAGCTTGATGGAAAGTTACGATGGATTGTTACGATCTAGAGAAATTTTTAAAGCATTTGTTGAAGCTTTAGAGTTTAGAGGAACTTGAATGAATCAAAATATTAAAACTTCAAAAACTCAGATCTTTTAAAATCTGGAATCAAAAGTAAATCTGTTATAAGTTTATTTATAACTTCAAGTTTATTCTCCTTCATTTTTCCATTATGAACTACATTTCAGTTTTCATAATTAGTGACAGCATCTGCTCTTAATCAGATTAAAAGTGTGGTGTTTGTTTTAAAAGATTTTCAAGCAAACATCGATAAAACACTTTCAAACATTTTGGAAGTTGCAAGAGAACTCCTACTTTCTGCTAATGAAGAAATGAGATTTCCTCTTATGAGAATCAATATAAAATGAAAAGACATAATAAGGCAATTACAATTTCTTTTCTTGATGATTTTCAAACCAGTAGAGAACAAGATCGTCAGCCATACGGATCCATACTTACTCATTATAATCTTTTGTAATGTCAACTCTC
>JABUQX010138320.1:0-12500 GCA_015478945.1 Trachelipus rathkii
CCATCAGTCAAACAAAATAGTAACAGGCGGGTAGGCCAGTAAGTGAACGAGCCTTGGCCGGCTTACTAACTAAGGCTCCGGTTGTAAATTATCACAATTATTTGTAGTTTGTATTAATCCGTCAGAAATAATATACCACCTCGTAAGAAAATCTGAGTATCCCCGACTTGGCAGGTCGCGCACCCAGCTCTCCTTTTTTCCCGTGCAGGTTAGCCGGGCTATATCAACCTCCGGGAATAATGCCTTTTTCGCCCACTAATAAGAACTACATCCCGAGAGGTGATATCTAAGTATTATGCAACAATTCAGATATTAAATAATAAATGATATTTAAAAATAATAAATGATATTCAAACTAGGCATACATGATACTCCTCAATCACTCATCCACTCCGCATTCAGTGTGACTAATGCCCATATAATATGATATTCATCGCTTTGAGTTTTCCCCTTATAGGATTACACCAGTGATGAATAGTATCACAGACTAAGTATATACTCTGATATATGAGCAGTATTCTATCAGTAACACCTGATAATTAAAAGTATATCAAAGGTCTATTCCACTATTATAGATAATAAATAAATGATAAATGATAACTGCATTACACAGTTGACGAGTAAGAGCATAGATTAATATAATGATAAACACCGTGGAGAGTAGAGATGGGATAAATGCTAATGGACTCGAGAGACTCGATAAATGATTACATGCCAATGTGTATGAGATCGAACTGCTCGAATGGACTATACACGATTGAGAATGGATGCAATAGTCCCACACAATAAATGCATAAACATTAATCAAACAGACTCCAGACGCATCCTAAACTCGACGATCAACAAGCACAGTAAAACCAGCCGGGATGTATATAATCATACAATGAGGAGAGGCGTATTAGATTGGTACCAAGACTCACCTAAGTACACATGAAATAAGACCGCACTCGCTAGGGTTAATGCCGGTGGGAGACTCACAATCAATAACACACAGTCAAACCCACATCTCACCTAAGTATTGCTTAGAAATAGAGTTCGCCTGATGACTCACAAGTAGCGGGAAAGTTTATGCCCTCTAATGGCTCCTCGGGTACCTGCTGGCTGGAAAGTAACCTCAAAATAGAACTTACTGGTTTGGTTGGCACTTCTTTAGAATTTGAAGACCAGTCTTAGGCCTAGGGAAGCATGGTGTCGCAGTGTGGAGCGGTGATTTAACGAAATCCTGAGTGAGATGGCTCGGGGCCTCCGCGTGGTGGCACGTGAGCATCACGAGATGGCGTATCGGTCCAACTTGTGGATGGAGGCGTTTCAACTGTTTTGATATAAAGGTGACTCTAAAGAAATTTTACGATCGGTGTCCAGAGGAGGCTGAGGCTAAGTAATAGTGTAATAAATCAGAAAAAAAAACGAAGCGGGTGACCTATGCGTTGGGAGGTTGTTTACTTGATCGGTCATTGACTCTAACCTCACTCCTTCCCATGGGCTTTCCCACTTCCCCGGATGCGCTCTCTCATGTCTCGGGCGCGCTATGCGGCGCGCACGGGCGACTCGTGGGTTTCGTTGCCTGCTGTGCCTTAGTCCTTGTGTTCGGCATTTTGTTGAATTATGCTTATGCTATCTTCCAGCCTGTTAAGTTTGTGGGACTGTATATTCTATTTATTTCTTCATGTCTCCCATCTCCTACTTAGTTACCATTTTTTCTTATTATATCAGCAGTCTTCTTTGGCACTTCTGTTAATATTACTTCCTTACTTTTATTTTTATTTTTTATTTTTATCTTATTTCATTCCACACATCCGAGGCCTCGCGTGCCATCATTGAGTGACTTTTGAGTGGTGCTGGATTCGGTATACTCACTTTATCTTTTCACTCGAGAGCTGTTGATTGTACCGGTGGCTCTTGTTGCCAATTACACTATCATCACTTGCTCGCTACGTTGATATACGCCCTCAGTGCCTCTTCCACATCACTTACTCCGCTGTGCTATTTCTCCAGAGTGATACGGCTGGCGACTGGGAGTGTCATCGGCCACGCGCCTCTCCTGGTTTTCGGGGCGCCGTTGTTCTCTTTTTTTCTCACCGTACGACACGTCGGACCCCGCTCGAAACGCCCCTTACGTAATTATTGTGAAGGAGGTGATTGCAAAAAATATATTGATACTTATTATAAAGTTTATAAGGCCACTGAAACCACTTCCCTCGTCTTTTTCATATTTTGTCGTTTGTAGTCACACTCTCACGGCTGCGCGCTTTCCTCACTTATCTTTAGTAAACGAACGCCTCTATTTTTTTCTCTCGCGCTGCACAGGCCCCACGCCCCCTCTCTCTCCCTTGTCCTTTTTATATACCTTCAGTACCCGTCTACTTCCACCTATACCTACCGCTCACTGATGCAGCCCATTATATAACGTGATCATATAATAATTTTATGGGTGGTGTCACAGTGGCTATTCACTTGAATTTTATTGGCTCCTTTCACTTCGGGGGATGAGTAGTTACCGACCGATGACGAGTCCATCACCTGGGTAGTCTTCCTGGGCTTTTTTTCGCACACCACTTTTTTGTTTTTTGGTTGCACAGGCGTGAGGTCACTACGTATCTGAACAATACATTCTTAGTCCCTATACTACCGACTACATTTTCGCCACACAACTTCTCGAGGAAGAATGTCACGTTTTCTAGACACAGAGAGTTATACGTGGTGATATAAGCCGTTGCGTAAAAACTCATTATAATTTGTTAATTCCCTATTAATTAAATTTTCTACGAACTTCTTGTGGTGCATGTGAGGCTTTTATTTGAAAATATACATCTGAGATACAATCTAAAGTATATATTATATAACCCCGACCAAAAATTTCGACTACAAATCCAAGTAACTTCGGGAGAGGCATCAGTTCAGATACGTAGACTGATAAGAGTACGTGTCAGTTACTCGTTCCGTAAGAGCACTTTGCTAATTACCTAGCCCATTATTTTTTCGGAGGATACACAAAATTTTTTCTAAAAGTCCCTCTCACGGGCACGACTCGATGAAAATTCTAAGTTTCCAGTAACCCAAAATTTCAGACAAAACCATAACTTCGGCGAGAGCGCGTTCAGGAGCCCAGATATTATATCAGATGTAACGTGGGTAACGGTATCCGTTAGCGAGAACATTTTTTAAATCCTATATTAAATAATTTACGAAAATTCTCTAGTGCAGAGGCTTTATATTATCGAAAATATTACCTAAAATACTTTATCAAAGTCCCAGAACAAAATTTCGACCAAACTACAGACTATTATCGGAGAAGCACCGTTTTTATACACTCTCATCACAGTACGATAGTAGTGGACACTCTCGTTCAGAGCCTTTCCTAATCGCCAGCCATTTTTTCGGGCCTAGACGACAATTATTTTTCAGAGTCCAGCCAAACTATTCTAAACTCGGAGGGAAACAATTTCTGTACTATCTGTGGAGCGCGCCCTATGATCGCCCTTGTCTGAGACGCGGCCGAAACATACTCCATATATACTTACCCAAATCCACAGGTTTTATAACGGTAATCATGCGCAGCGAAACTTCCTTTCTTCCCGCCGTGAGCTTAATAAGGGTCGGAAGAGGAGATTTATCTCAGGCAACAACGCGCGAAGATTTTCCAAAGGTCGCAATTTTTTATGGCTGAGGGGGGATATTTCTTATACTGTAGGGCGCTCACAATATGATCGCCCCTTGTCGAGAGCTTATCGGCCGAGAAATACCATTATCCTCAAATCTCAGCTATTTTCATACACGGGAATATCTCGCGCATAGTTAGAAATCCACTCTTCCTAGGCCCCGCCCGGGAACTTAGTAGATCCAAAGAGGAGCTTTTCAGGGTAGCAACACGCGCCGATTTTTCACAAGATCGGATTGTTATGCTGAACTGAGGGGATATTTTTACCGTTGGACGGTCCATAATATGATCGCCCTTGTGTAAGGCGGCCGAGAAATACCCTTCTCAAAATCCGGTTTCATACGGAAAATCTATCGCGTCACAGCGAAACTTCTTTCCGTACCCGCCGGGATCTCACGGGTCGGAAGAGGAGATTTTACAAGAACAAGCGGCTGGGAAGAATTTATTCCAAAAGTCGGATTTTGGACTGAGGGGGGATATATCTCTCATTTAAACCGGGGCGCGCCATATGACTCGCCCTTGTCGAGCGGGTCACGAGAAATACCTTCCATCCAGTGTTTCACGGGAAATCTTCGTCCAGCGGAACTCCTCTCTTCAGTGCTTCTCCAGCGGGTAATACTTAAGAGTCCAAAGTTAGGAAGCTTTCTCGTGGCAATCACAACGCGCATGAATTTTCCAAAGTCGGTATTTGAGGACTGAGGGGGATATTTTTACCGTGGTCGGGCATTATGAGATCGCCCCTGTCGAGCGCGGCCGAGAAATACCTTCCCAATCCGGTAAATATACGAATCTCGCGCTAAGCGAAAACTCCTTTCTTCATAGCGGATCAGGTGTCCGAATAGAGGTAAGCTTTCTCCGGTCAACATGCTAGCGCGTATGATTATTTATTCAAAGTCCTGAATTTTAGGACCGAGAGGGATATTCTTTACTAGTGGGCGGCCATTAAATGATGCGCCCCCTTTGTAGTAATCGCGGCCGAGCAACATGCCTTCACGAATCCAGGTTTTTTCAACGTAGAAAATTCTCGTCGCAGTCAGACCTCCTTTTACCTTCCCGCCGGGACTCAGGGCTCGAAGAAGGAGATTTCTCATGCAACATTGCGGGAGATTTTCCAAAGTCGGATTCGAAATCGTATTTTCCGCTAAGTCACCCTGAGCTATGCGTTTCTCAGGGAATCAACTGCACGCTGGTCTTCGAATTTTTTCAATTTCGAATCCCAAACCCGGACCGTGGGGGCAAACTTCTTGCCGTGGGCGGCTCTATGATCGCCCTTGTCGAGCGCGGCCGAGAAATGCCTTCCCCAATCCGGCTCTTCACGGGAAATCTCTCGCGCAGCGAAACCTCCTTTCCTTCCCGCCGGGACTCAGGGTCGAAAGAGGAGATTTCTCAGGCAACAACGCGCGAGATTTTCCAAAGTCGGATTTTGGACTGAGGGGGGGATATCTCTTACCCTGGGCGGCCATATGATCGCCCCTGTCGAGCGCGGCCGAGAAATGCCTTCCCGAATCCAGGTTTTCACGGAAAATCACGCGCAGCGAAACCTCCTTTCCTTCCCGCCGGGACTCAGGGTCGAAAGAGGAGATTTCTCTTGCAACATCGCGGGAGATTTTCCAAAGTCGGATTCGAAATCGTATTTTCCGCTAAGTCACCCTGAGCTATGCGTTTCTCAGGGAATCAACAGCACGCTGGACTTAGCGAAATTTTTCAATTTCGAATCCCAAACCCGGACCGTGGGGGCAAACCTCTTGCCGTGGGCGGCTCTATGATCGCCCTTGTCGAGCGCGGCCGAGAAATGCCCTCCCCAATCCGGCTCTTCACGGGAAATCTCGCGCAGCGAAACCTCCTTTCCTTCCCGCCGGGACTCAGGGTCGGAAGAGGAGATTTCTCAGGCAACAACGCGCGAGATTTTCCAAAGTCGGATTTTTGGACTGAGGGGTGGAGATTAATCTCTTATCACTGGGCGCCATATGTATCAGCCTTGTCGAACGCGGCCGAGAATGCCTTTTCCCGAATCCGGTTTTCACGGAGAATACTCGCGCAGCGGAACCTATCCTTTCCTTCCCGCGGGATCTTCAGAGGTCGAGAAGAGGAGATTTCTCTTGCAACATCGCGGGAGATTTTCCAAAGTCGGATTCGAAATCGTATTTTCCGCTAAGTCACCCTGAGCTATGCAAATCTCAGGGAATCAACAGCACGCTGGACTTAGCGAAATTTTTCAATTTCGAATCCAAAACCCGGACCGTGGGGGCAAACCTCTTGCCGTGGGCGGCTCTATGATCGCCCTTGTCGAGCGCGGCCGAGAAATGCCCTCCCCAATCCGGCTCTTCACGGGAAATCTCGCGCAGCGAAACCTCCTTTCCTTCCCGCCGGGACTCAGGGTCGGAAGAGGAGATTTCTCAGGCAACAACGCGCGAGATTTTCCAAAGTCGGATTTTGGACTGAGGGGGGATATTTCTTACCGTGGGCGGCCATATGATCGCCCTTGTCGAGCGCGGCCGAGAAATACCCTTCCTAAATCCAGGTTTTCACGGGAAATCTCGCGCAGCGAAACCTCCTTTCCTTCCCGCCGGGACTCAGGGTCGAAAGAGGAGATTTCTCTTGCAACATCGCCGGAGATTTTCCAAAGTCGGATTCGAAATCGTATTTTCCGCTAAGTCACCCTGAGCTATGCGTTTCTCAGGGAATCAACAGCACGCTGGACTTAGCACGAATTTTTTAATATTTCGAATCCCAAACGGAATCGGTCGTGGGCAATCTATCTTGCCAGTGGAGCTCCTATGATCGCCTTAGTCGAGGCGAGCGAAGAAATGCCTCCCAATCCGGCTCTTCAACGGAAAATCCAGCGCAGCGAAACCATATACTTTCTTCTCGCACAGTGCCGGGACTAGGGTCGGAGAGGATATTTTCGGAGCACAAGCGACGGAATTCCAAAGTACCGAGGATTTTGGACGTGAGGGGGATGATCTCTTACTCTGGGCGGCCATAATGATAGCCTTGTCGAGGGACCGAGAAATCCGTTCCCGAATCCAGTTTTCACGAGTGAAACTCCGCGACTCGCGAAACTCCCTCGTCCTTCCCCCGGGACTTTCAGGGTCGGAAGAGGATTTTTCAGGCAAACAAACGCGCGAGATTCTTCCAAAAAGTCGGTTTTGGGACCGGAGAAGGGATTCTCTTACCGATGGGCGGCCATATGATCGCCCTTGTCGAGCGCGGTCTCGAATAATAACTTTCCGAATTCTTAGGAATTTTGCCAAAGGAAATCTGCGCAGCGGAAACATCCTCATCTTCCCGCGGGAACTCAGGGTCCGAAAGAGGAGCTTCCTCTCAGGTGTCAACAGAATTAAAAGCGGAGGACGATTATTTCACGAATCGGATTCAGAGAGAAATCGTTATTTTCGCGCACATAAGATCACCCTGGAGCATTGCAAATCCGGGAATTCAACGCACGCATGGACTTGCGAATTTTCAAATTTTTCGTATAATCAACCAACACGGAGAGTGGGGCAAACATCATTTTTGCTCGTGGGCGGCTCTATGAAAATCCTGCCTTGTCGAGGCGGCCGAGAAATGCCTTCCGAATCAGGTTTTCCGGGATAAATCTTCGCGCAGCGAAAACTCTCTCCTTCCGCGGATCTATCTGGGTCGAAAGCAGGAGCTTTGGGCACAGCGCGAGATAGATTTCCGAAGTCGACTTCAAATCGTATTTCCGCAAAGTTCATGAGGCTAGGCTTTCCCAGGTAAATCAACAAGACTCTGGCTATGAGCGTAAATTTTCATTTCGATCCGCACCAAGACCGAATGGGGGAATATTCTTACGTGGGGGCTCCTATGATACGTGGCCTTGTCGAGCCGGCCTGAAATGCCTCCCCATCCGGATCTTCGACCCGGAAATCTCGCGCGCGTGAACCTCTTTCCTATCTGCGCCGGGACTTCAGCGGTGAAATAGGAATTTTCCTCAGGCAACAACGTGCGCGGATTTCCAAGTCGGACTTTTTGGATCCGGAGGGGGTATTCTTAACCTCTGGGCGGCATATGATCGCCTTATTGAGCGCGTGGCGGAGAAATGCCTTATTCCCGAATCAGGTTTTCACCGGGATATCCGCGCAGCGAAAATTCGCTATCCTTTCTCCTGGAAACCTTTCGCCTAAACGTGAGAGGGGCAGGTCGTCTGTAATTAGAGCTTTCCGTTCGCGGGCTTCTTTGACTCTGCTCACGTTAAGCGGAATGCTCTTACGCAGGAACGGTCTTCGACGCGGGACTTTGAGTCAAAAGGGAGCTTCTCGGGCACATCGCGCAGATATTCCGAAGTTGGGATTCGAAATAGAATTTTCCGCCAAGTCACCCTGAGCTATGCGTTTCTCAGGGAATCAACAGCAACTGGAATCTTAGCGAAAATTTTAGGACAATAGAATTATGATTTTATTATTTATATGTATATAAATAAATAATTTTAATTCATAATTTATTAGAATATGATGGTATATGTTGAATAAATTATAAAAAAAATAAATAAAAAAGGACTGTATATTAGGATCATATTTTCTTTTAGCAAGACATATAAATAAAATAAATGGGATCGGATTATGGATATTAACATATTAATATTTATTTTTATTAATACAATCCATAAGGTGTCACGGGTTCGTAACATGACTGTGATATCGAACAATTTGATTTTATGGTGAATGGAATGATGAAATATATGGAATACTGGTGAAGGTTAGAGGAGGTTGGGCAAGAGGATTGGTTTTCCATCAAACGTTTTTGGAGGGTAGGTGTGCACTTACACTTGATTTGAATAAAGCCACCTGCGCTCGTTACTATAATTTATCTAGGTCACACATTCACATAAAATACATTTTCCCCAAGTCACTGTTGAAGCACAGAGGCACATGAACCCAATTCCACCTATTCCGAAAAAAAAAGGAAGCCGTTCTGATCTCTCGTTTCTACCATTCGCCTTTAATACGTCTCACGTTGTTATTCCTATATCTAGAGATGTCTTTTTGAGAAACCCTTCTCGAAAAAACTCGTCATATTTCAATAGGCTCGCATCTGGAATCAGACCGCCTCCCCAACCTCTCTCTCCTCCCGCGTTCGGTCATTTAAACATACTTTTATCTTAAACTCAATCCCGATCGGCCGAGCGCCCGCGGCACAAAGACAGTGACAGTAAGGAACCGGACCGGCGATCTTGGTGCCAGCTGATCCTCTTTCCCGGCGCCTCGGAGTTCCCTACTGGTCGATTACTTTCCTACCTTACTGATTTATGGTTTTCCGCCCTTAGGAACTACGGGGAGACCTGTGCGAGGTGGCGCTTGACATATCCAAGCATTTGACCGGGTATGGCCACGCGTCATTGCTCTCCAAACTCCCCTCCTTTGGATTTCCTCCCGTCTCTTTCCTTATAACTTTTGTCTAGTTTCTTTCAAATCACAAACCACTCATTATTGGCTGTTTGTGATGGGGCGACTTCTTTCTTTTCTGTCAATAGTGGTGGTGTTTCTTCTTCAAGGGTTCTGTCTTATCTCTACTTTATTACTACTTTTCAGTACTGATCTCACCTGCACATCTAACTCTGTCCATCATTGCCGATGACTCCGATCCTTCATTCTTCATCTTATTTTTTTTCAATTCTAAGCTTTGTGGATAGGTGATGTGTTTCCCCTTTTACTTCTAGATTGCCTGTCGTCTTAATTAAATCTTTTCCGACTTCTCGTTCTCCTCTACTATCGTGGATAGAATCCTGGTGGGTCTCTCCAACCTTGTGAGATCATCTGCTTTTAAACCCACTTCTAAACTCCTCACTATAGGCACCCCTTCCAACTGTTTCTATCTCTTTCGACGGTTCTCTGTCGTCTCCTCCTTGTTTGACAATTTAACATACTGTCCTGGCCTTAACATATACAAAAAAAATGTCTTGGAAACCTCAAATCACAAAGGTTGCTAGGGCGACCTCAAAGAAACTGGGAGTTCTGTTTAGATTGCGAGTCTTTTTTTTCCTCTTCTCAGTTACTCCAGCTATACAAGGGCCTCATCTGCCCTTGTATGGAGTACTGCTCTTATATCTGTAGGGCACTGGTTTCACCAGGCTTTTGGATAGGGTCGAGTCCAAGGCCGAAAAGGTTTATAAACTGTTCTGTACTTTCCAACTTATCTTGACCTCTATCTTTTGCTGCGCGATGTTGGTGCTTTACCTCTTTTCTACAGGTACCGCAGCGGCAGGTGCTCGAAGGAACTTGAGAATTTTTCGTTTATTTGATTAATTTATAGATTTGCAATTAGAAATTATTGAAACTACTTCAAGGTAATTTCTGGTCAATAAAGAAAGGACACTTCGACGTAGTCTGTGCGAATGAATATTCCTTACCTAGTCCTCTTTATATATATATATATATATATATATATAATATATATATATATATATATATTATATTAATATTAATATTATTATATTATATATATATTATATATAATATATAAAAATTAAATATATATGCTTATTAGATCTCATAATGTTTACATCCCGATTGCATTCAATTATGAATATATATATATATATAAATATATACACATAATATATATATATATATATATATATATATATATATATATATATATATATATATATATATATATATATATATATATATATATATATATATATATATATGTTAATGTTTATTTAACATTAGAATTTCCTGCAATAGAAAGTTGCAAGATTTAGTAAGCAAAAACGCGCATGCGTGAAACTGAGACATAACTTTAAGAAAATTCTCTCGGCACTTGCAATGTGTGGAGAATAACATGAAGAAGTGTTTATAAAATGAAGCTTACAAACAAAGATGATTTTACTATTTGATAGAGTCATTAAAAGCCCAATAAATCAGGTAAAAAAAAACTATTTTATGTTATATGATTTGCTAATAAATGTATTTCGATTTATGACTGGAAAAATCTATTGTAAAATTACTGACGATCTATTATATAGTTTGTTTCAATTTATTATATATTTGTTTTATATTTTAGTCATTTTTTTGTATATATCATTTTTTACATTATTGTTTTTTGTCGTTTTAATTACAGAACCAGAAGTTCATTTATGGCAATATGTTCAAATAAAGTCTTTTTGGATTTCTGCGTATCATGATTCCTTCTTTTTGGCTCTATCTTAAGAAGCTATTTCAACATTGTTCTGATTTATTCCATTTGAGAAGAAATCACGCAAATCAGAATTCAACATATTGTTTTAAGTTAGCAATTTGAGAAGAAATTATATTAGAATCACATTGCAAGTCATAAAGAGAAGAAAGAAAGACATCGTAAAAGCCATGAGAAAGAATTTTAAAGTCGTCTGCAAAACCAAGATGTCTGCCGCATTCGAGACGTAAGAAGAAAACGGGATGCCTACAACCAATGCAAAGGGATATTGGCGCTGTTACATTGGCATAGTCTCCTCCCTCTCCTTTATTTCGTTGCTTGAAGCATTGAAGAAACACAAGAAAAAAAAGAAGAAGGATTTGCAGTGCATTTTAAAATATGTGTTTAAGTAGTAAAGTTAAAAGTGAAAATTAAAGTTATTTAAAGTTCTTTTAAAAGTTAAATAAAAATAGTAAATAAAGAAAAATCTTTGGGTGCCATCGAACGCTGCTAAATTGCCAAGTGTCGCTTTTTTAAAATTAAAGGTGAAAAGTATATTTGCAATATAATAATAATTGCCACATATATCTCTTTCTAAGTAAAATAAAAAATTAAAGTGTTTAATTATAAATATAAATGTTTATTGAAATAAAGTGAATACATATATGCGAATAAGCAATAAATAAAGTTAAATAAAAATTAAGGTAAAATGAGTTAGAATAGTGCCATTGAAGATGCAAATGCCAATACGCGTCAAATGACGCAAATGACGTCACAAAAAATTTAGAAACTTATTTAGAGAATGATAAAAAAAAAAAAATTTAAAGGTAAATAAATATGAGAATAATGTGTCATCATAAGAGTTGTGAATAAAAAAATAATAGGTAAGCTTTATTATGAAAATAGAATTTAAATGAGAGGACCCAACAAAGGTTGCCACATTTTTGCTTGCAAAAAGCACAAGGTTTACGACGATACTTAAAAGTAAATATAAAGAGAGCCACATGTCGCTATAATGCAATGTCTCGAACAGTTTTTTAAAGTAATTGTTTAGTATAAAAATAATAGCAAATAGAAAGATAATATTGTTTCAAATAAAAATAATAAAAAAAATAAGTTTTATAGATTAAAAGAATAAAGGAAAAATTTAAATTTTAAATTTTAAAATTAAATAAATTAAATGTTTTTCAAAGTAATAAATGTATTACATAAAGAAAATATTTAGTAAATAGAAAGATAATATTATTTTAAATAAAAATAATAAAAAGATAAAAGTTTTATAAATTCTAAGAAAGTTTAAATTTTAAAATTTTAAAATTAAAAAGTGTATACCTCTAAAATCGTTTTCTTTTTTATTTGAAAGAAAACTACATTTAAACTATTTAAAAGAATAACTTAGATAAATTTGATTAAATACAATAAAAAAAAAATATTTGAACATTTTCTTTTTATTTAAGTTTTTAAATAAGATTTTTTTTTATAGATGTATAAATATATATATAAACATATAAATATATTTTATCTAAAAAACTTAAAATTAAACTATTATGATGGTCGAATATATAATTTAGTAAAATAATACATATTACAAGTCGATTAACTTTGCAATATTTGTTGCGAGTTTTAATAAATAGATTCTAAAATGGATAGAATAATTAATGAAATTCATAGCTCTTCATATATCGAAAAAATAAGAATAGTT
>JABUQX010138321.1:0-17500 GCA_015478945.1 Trachelipus rathkii
GATTAGAGATAATACCTAGCTGGAGGTAATGGTTTAAAGTTAGATTACTACAGTCAGAAACTTCTTTACTATTTTATAGTTTGTGGCGTATGTAATACATTTTACTTACCATCCTTTTTTATACACAAGGATTGGTAAATTATGAACTTAGAAATAGTACTAAAGTTCGTATGGATTAGATAAATAGAAATAAATTGTTGAAGCGTCTACGTGATATTAGAAGTGGTAAGAGTGGATTGGTAAAGTGTAATCAATCTCCGATGCGATTGTGGGGGAGGAGTTCAATGAAAAGGTCAGAGATAAAAAAAAGGCGCATGGGGTCTAATTCACGCGAATAAAATTGTTTAGGTGGTTCAAGCAAGGTGTATTGCTAGCATAATGATTTTGTGCGTCTTCTTATAACTTTCAGACTTCTCTGCAGGTCGCCAAGCTAACACGTGTAAATAGATTGTCTTGCCCCAGCTCTTATTTAGATTGTTTTTAGTGTTCGTTTTTTCAAATGTTAAGTAGTGTGTTTTATCTAGCCATTGTAAAACTTCATACTAAATACTGCAAAGTGTTTCAGCATGTGGCTAGTCAATAACCTGACATTCTTAATCAGCATTTATGTCTAGATAGTTATTATGAAAAATATTACCAAAGAACATGTTGTTGGGTTCGAATACGAAATCACTATCACAGTCAATTTACTCGACCTCTTCATTAAATTTCTTTGTGGAGTCGAACCAGGGTAACAATCCTTCTAAAATTTCTTTGATTTGGCAGCTAAATCTTTCTTACGATGACTTGTCCTCGTGCACGATCTAAAACACTGACAAAGACCTCATAGCAATGTTAATGAGTTTTGAGTTCTTAGATTAAGATTACCCAGAGATGCACTTCATCTAGTTGATTTTTCCAACACCCCGAAGCAGTAACTACCTCTGATTTTACTTTCGCATCCGTTCTTTTATTCCCCTTTGTAATATTCTAAGTTCTACTATCTAATACACGTTGGAAGGTGATTTCGCTTGATACTCACCCTCTTAATTTAGCTATATATTACTGTCTTTCGATAATTAGAGGTTCGTTATTTTTGAACATCACCAGAGCCTGAAAGTTGAATATATGGTTCCGTACACGTGGGCGATTATATGCTCTCCATACGTTAGATTGGGGATAAAAAGAAGTAGCTTTGAAGCAAGTTCTACTACAGCGCGCACATTTCACGGCCGGGCTATGTAGATAGTGCAACCTATGGTCTTAATACTTTAAATATAATTGTTGGGAAATGCTGGAGATATAACAAGAAATTAATCTAAATAAGACAAGTATGACATAAATAAAGGTTTCAAAACATAATCGGTTAACCTGGCAACTTCTGCACTGATTAAAATTCTTTGCCATGAATCTTAGGATTGCATTTGAAATATGTTCTTCTTACACACGCGTAATAAAATTGACCACACTAGTTTCTACCTGCGTTATACAGCTTTTACGGGTTCATATCTTAAATTTTCTCCGGTCATCACGATAATTGAAACGAAAGAGCTTTATGTTTGCTCACCAACCTGAATGGCTTTTGCCATAATTTTTTTTTTGCAACTTCGTGCATTTTTTCATAGTGAAACACTTTAATGTGTTTCTTTTATTGTGGAATGTCTTCCTTGGGCTCCCTTCTTCTTTTTTCACTTAATATCGGCACTAATTCTTTCTCCATTACAAAGTACGAGCCCTTATGAAAACCAGCTGATTTCGGTCACTACCAACATTACAAATGCTTCAATAGACTGTTCTGCTTGGCAAGCAACGTTATTAACACTTTTGTTGAATCAGCTACTGGGACCGCGCATGGATCTAACGTTCAAAGACAATGTTATAGTGTACCAACTCATGTCACACACGGCTACAGTTGATGATGTAATTGAAGGGTGGAAGGTCATTATCATTTGGTCTTCCATGCCTTTCTCTTTTGACCTGAGTGGCGTCTCGGTGGGAGGACCCGTTAAAAACAGACCTGCCTCAAATATATTGTTAGTCATTGGGGATGCTGTGTGTTTGGGTCCGTCAACATGAGCAATGGTAGCAAGTGTATTAATATGGTTGATTGGTGTATGATGTTCGCCAGCTTTTTGGTCTAATCGATGATGTTTTAGTTATGGTGAGTTCATCGTACAGTTTATAGCCAATCCAGATGAATAGATTAGATCAAAAACTTTACTGTTTGATTTTTGGGTGATAAAAGATGTCTATACTATTTGGGTGGTGGAGTATGGATAGCGTTTTTAGAAAAAGAGACGTTATAGCGGGGTTTGCAGGACGCAAATCCGCCAAAAACTTCTGGTTGGGTGTCGCGGTCACATAACAGTTACCAGACTCTTGAGGGTTTACTAGGGAGGGAGGATCTAGTCAATCTCTGCTGGTGAAGTGTATAGTACGCCTGATATTATGGTACTTGGTGTGTAACTAGGTATCAATGAGAGGGTCTATCTAATTCAAAATGACATAGTATGGTGTGTAAGGACTAGGAACCTTCATTCTGAGGATTACCGATATGTTTATTCTAAGTGAGTCCATTGTTCTTGTGAGAATGGGTTATGTTTAGTATAAACCGAGTGTAGGGAAGGTCGGAATAACAAAAGAGCTCGATCCAATCTGGGTTCGGGTGTTGCCTTTTGTGTATGTTATAAGTTATGGACTTTTCTGTGGGTCGTTCGTGACTATGATTGTGTACAATATTCCGGACACTTATACATTTCTATGAATTTGTTGTCAACACCAACGTAATGTCACCTGTAGGGGTGTGGTTCCAGAAGGGAAATTTACCTGTGTATAATTATGCTGTTTGAAGAGGTCAAGCGTATCAAAGATCTGCTTGGTTGCAGTGTAATGCTGCTTTAATCAATCCCTTCTGTACGATGCAATGCCTTTTGCTGTTGTTGTTTAGCAAGTTCCAAGTGGAAATCAAATAAAATCTATATACGTTGGATAGTTGTAAGAAATACGGATACTATGAACATAGTCGCCGACGTATTTCTTGGATGGAACTTCTACTTTCTACGCTTTTGGTTTGGTTGTGTGTTTGGTTAATAAAAGGTAAAACGTAGAATAGAGTTAAGTAAATATCATGACCTTAATTGGCTTGTGAAAAGCTAATTCTGTCGTGAGGAGTGTTGTTTGTGTGTGAGTCAGATAGGGTGGTTGTGTGTGTAGGTTTGTGTGTGTGTTGCTTTATTCGCTGCGAGTTGGTGAGTGATAGGACGAGAGTAAATCTGTTTCTATCGTGAAAGTTTTCACAACGAGTACGATTTGTATATTAGAAAGTGAAATGCTTACGGTACGAAGAGAATCACTCTCCCGGGTAATACAATGTGATTGAATCGTACTAATTTCTTCTTTCTATCTACCAGATCAAAAAGCCTATACATTCAACAATCTGGCAGGTGAGCAGTAAGGCATGCCATGAAAGCTCCATAGCATATTATCTGTTTGAGGCTATATACCCGAATCGGGGGAATATGTACATTTTGCCATTTTCCTGTGTAATTTTTAAGCATAAGTCGCAAAATATGTACTTGGCTCGCGTATATCGTCTGCCGGTAATGTAAAAGTTTTGAAGGGTTCTAAATGACAATTTTAGCGGGCGCTTTTTTTCCTTTCACTAACTTGAAATTAGGGTGCTTCTTCATAAAACTTTATTAAATTCTCATATTGGTCTTAATTGTTCGTTTGGGTGCAATGAAATCATTCCTCAAGCTGAATTTGTAACGGTTAGTGTCCAGCATTCAGATATTTATAGCATTCATCAGAGGACGTCCACATTGTGGGTTTCTCTGCCATCATGCAATTGGTAATGGTATCAGAGAACTAGGATATTTAGTTCTTGATTGGCAATTTCTACCCTACGCCTAATTGTTTAGGACATAAGGCCGGAATGGAGGAGAGAGCGAGTAACGTCTAATCGTTAACTCGAATATTTTCTCTATCAAAATTTAATGGTGACGATTCCTAATATGTCTCGGCTGATTGCAAAGCCAGGCCATTCTAGTTTCTGACCTTCTTCCCTCTCATATTCTACATAAGACAGCATTTTTCCTTGAGGTATGAAAGAACTTCGATTTGAAGGAGGTGGAAATTCGATCTTAACTCACAGTTCTGAAAATACACTGTAATACTCACCGTGTGCTGCGGTGTTGTACGATATATTGTTACATAATTTTTTCAAATGTAATCATCGCTATCCCACAAATGGTATACCGGAGCCAGACATTCTCTGAACAAATAGTCCCGACAAAGCGACAGCTTTTGGGATGCAGAGTTCTAAACGTGATTTGGAGCATAAATACATTATATCTGATTTATATGAAACATATATATAGGTATATCATTGATCTGATTAAGTCTATAAATAACTGGTATAGTCTTAATCCTACTATTATAATATATATACTCTGATTTTATATACATATATATTATAATATATATATTATATATAAACTATATTATAGAAGCAACAGTTAAATTATATAATCCGAACCTAATATAATAATATACTAAACGTATTTATAATCCATTCTCTATCGAGCAATAAAATATCATCACTTATTAACAAAATAGTGACATACTAAATATCATATCAACTAAGATGATATTTCGCACATCAGGTCCTGACTGGCCATTTCGGAAAATTTTAAATTGAATAAAGAATGAGGTATATATAATACTAATAATATAATAATAAATAAATAATAATAATAATAATAATAATAATTGAAATAATAATAATAATGAAATAATAACTAATAATCAATAAAATAATAATAATAATTAATCGCATACATAATATAATAATAATAATAATAATAATAATAATAATATGATAATTAAATAATAATAATAATAATTAATAATCAAATAAATAATAATAATACATAAAATTGTTAAGTCTGCCCACCACGTATATTATTATGAGAAAAAGCTATATACGCGTCACTTTAAATAATTTTATTCTGCCGGAGAAAGATACTATTCAATGAAAATGAAAAAGGATAAGAGCGTCTTAGTATATTATAAAACTGAAAATATTAGTCAGAAAAAAAAAAAAGATTAAGAAAACAAATTAAAATTAATTTTGAAAGAGACATATTAAAAGCAAACAGACGGAAGACGCTAATCAATTTTAAGATTTAATCTATAAGCCAATTGAACTGAGCTCGTGCTCTCTACTCGTGAAGCGTTTTCGGATGGTGAGAGTAGTATCCTGTTGTGTACCGATTTCAATGTTCTGAAAGCTCGGAGTATAAAGACCGCTTAGTGAGTAGATATCACACACAAAGATACCCTCAACTGCAGAAATGTCGACAGCAGTTATAAAGTATAAGCGTAAGGACAGCGAAGTAAATATTTCACAACAATATTAAGTGAAGATACACCACATAAAAGTCGATTATACACAGCCACTAAAAGAGGGCTTCTGCATAACAAGAAACAGAAAAAAGATTTTTTATGAGTTTCATATCAGTATCATGAACTGAATTATAATTTGTGATGTATATTATGAATTGACATTTCATTCATCGTCTGTCTATCAAAGTGTTTATAAAACATTTTTTTATGTATTAGTCAATATTGAACGTAGTTTTTTTTCTACTTTGATCACTACCAAATAATGTATTGTACCACAATTCTAACGTTATTAGTTTAAACTATATTTATTTTATCAAACCTTGTTAAGATATAAAAAATAAAACTATCCCTTGAAAATGTCCGAATGTAAACGACGAAAGCTTGGTACTGTTATAAATAAATAGTTTTATTTTATTCCAGGATAAACTAAAGAAAATTTCTTCTGTAGACCGAAATACATTTAGGAGGCTTGAAAAAAGCAACAAAAATCATACGTTAAAAATAATGATAATAATAATAAATAATAATAATAAATTAATAATAATCAATTATATATAATTAATAATAATATTAATAACTAATAAATAATAAATAATACATATTAATAATAATAATATATATAATATAATAATAATAATAATAATAATAATCCAACGCATAATATAAAAATAATTAATAATAATTATATAATAATAAATAAATATGTGAATAATATACTATTTAGAATAAATCACAAAATAATGTAATAAGTAATAATAATAGATAATAGATAATAATAGAATAATAATAATAATAAGTTAATATATTATGAAGGAAAAGCTACACATAAAAGCGTGATAGGTAATAAACTAGATTCGAGGGCTTACCTGATTTAATACGAATCATTATTGTCTCTCAAAGGCTGACTTTGCGACTCTGAGAAGTGGGAACTGAGTTAACCGCAGTATTAGAACGTTTGGGAAATTTTTTTTCAAGCGTCCTAAAGATTTTCTTTTCTTTCGTAGTGCCAGACTTTGGAAGCATCTCACATTGGTCATGTTGACACATCACTGTTAGCAACCTGCCTAACTACAACTCTAGTTACAGAGCGATTGCTGAGTGAGCTGTCGCGAAATAAGAAAGTTAGTTAGGGTCTATCCAACTATAGGAAAACCACACCAACTGGCAACCTGCTTTAAGAATTGGGGAGTGGTAAACGCTTAAGAGCTATTTATTTATTTAACATAAATAATATATCGAAATTACTCCTGATGCGTAGGATCTAACTTAATACAAGCTAAAGGTATATACTCCATTTTTGGGAAGGGGACCGCCCGCGTTGATCCAGGGGCGGCGACACTAGATTTGGAGACCTGGGGGCCCTCCAGGCAATCGAGCCGACCCAGAAGCCGACCATTTGCCACTAGTCCGGGCCTGGTGGAAGAGTGTAAGCTAATAAAGTTGAAATCATATAATAAACCATGAACAAAATTTGCTTTGTTGATATGCAGACTTCTAAAGATCTAGTTTTATTTGACGACAGGTTTTAATATACTTAATCACAATTCCACGTGTACACCAATGAAGAAGCTTGATATCAAACTGAGTACTCTAAAAATTTATATAGATCGTAACAATCCTTCAAAACAACTTTCCATAACATTGGTTCCTACATTCGTCGCGGAGTTTTGTCCATTTTGTTTCTTGTAAAAAACTTTTATCCTACTTTATTTTTTCTCTGGTTAAAATAATCTACCGTGGTAGTATAAGTCTGACATGACATGTTGTACATCACATTGGATGTACCAATTGTGGCTTCAGTTTATATAGCCTGTAGTGGTGTGGTGGATGCTGTTAAATTACCTGTTTTCCAAACACCTTAACACCTCTTACTTCTTCATTGATTCTGCACCATCATATCGTTGACCAATTAAAAAACACCATTTATTTCGCGTTCGTTAGTAATTCCCTTCGCTAGGGATAAAAAATAAAGAGAACAGCAAGAAGCCACATGGCCTAGTCGAGTCTGTCCAGTCAACGTAACTATTTTACCAAGACCCAATGCCCGCGTTTGGTGATTTCTTCCTATGCATCAGGCAACCAAGCACAACGAGGTCACACCTTAGTCCTGTCATAGATTATAAACGAACGGGCCAATATATACATAATATGGCACACTACTGGAACGTAAAAGCAAAAGTTCCATGGCTAAGGTACAATGCTAACCACACTGACGGGAAGGTTTAGAGAGATAAACATTGGAATCCATATCCGCCGAGGTGGTGTTTTGACGAATCCACCTGTGGTTTGTACCTAGCAGTCAACATAACTAGAAAAAACGCAGTCAAAGTTGGCCTGCAGACACGAGTACAGGAACAAAGTGATATACCTGGCTATAATGGCGTTACCCGAAAACCGTCCCCATTGATGCCTACATTGCAGGTTGCCTTGCTTAATATGGTCAACGTGGGTCAAAGCTTGAAGGAACGCTGGCCGCGCCGGCGACCTATCCGAAGACGGAAATGTAAGCAACCCTATAAACCATTTAATGACAGTAATTTTTAGAAAAGACTGAGATGCATTTACATGGTTTGTCTTCTATAATTTTGTCGTCTAGTGTACTGTCCCCATGGTTTGACTCTCGTACGTCCGTGTGGTACGCTCAATAATAAGATATAGTGGACTACAGTATTAGTTAATATATAAGTTAAATATTCTTGGGTAGATTTGTTCTACACTCTGTCCTTCAAGATCCTAGAAAATCGCCTATTCTGTAGTGCAGTCAACAAGCGTAGATCAGTGGCGACGAAGTTCGTAACTTCCTTGCAGCTGCATTCCCGCTCATAGTCGTTAACGACCTAACCGAAAGGGCCATAAATCATTCTCTTTTTGGTCTCTCTGTTGCTTTATGTAATACCCTCGTATCTAGCATAATTTCTAAATGATTGGTATTTCTCGTAAATAAAGGGGTCCAGAACTTGTGCCCACATATTCTAATACTGCCGCGCCAAAACGAATAGGCTATTACATAAGCGCTTGACGTTATAAGCTTTACACTTACGTCACTTGTAGAAGGGCGGAACATTCTGCGATTTATTACAGCTTCTAGAAAGTTCATTTGCTTCTCACTTCCTACGTTTCGGCATACACTGATTGAGCCTGTAACTTGTGTCAGAGTATTGGCTTATAATTACATTACTAAATCTTTTTCTTGGTCCAATGACTCAAGTCAATCCCCATTCACATCGTGGTTAAATAAATCTTTTTTTGCAGTATACCTATTTGAAGAACCTTATGAGCTTTTTAACTATTAACTTCATTTGCCACATATCTGCGCCAGAAGCGTAGAAATTTATCAAGAACTCGGATTTTAAATCCTTTATACATACCCAGATCATTATTCCATAACTGAAGGTGACCACTTTGGTATCATCGGCAACTAGAAAACTTACATTTAAGTCTCTGGTCTAAATAATTTATACATATATGAGGAAACAGCCACTTGACTCAAAGAAATAGTTACGTGACGCACCAAACATGACTCCTCATTTCGCATTAATTTTTTCCTTGATTAATTTATTATTAATTTATTATTATATTATTATTATTTTATTATTATTATTATTATTATTATTATTATTATGATTATTTAATTATTATATTATTATTACTATTATTATTATTATGTATTATTATTATGAATATTATTATTATTATTCTATTTATATATATTATTTTTATATCTATATATATGATATATATATATATATATCATATATATATATATATATAATATATATATATAAATACATATATATATATATAATACAATATAATATATAATATATTAACTTTCCTCAGAACAACTCTTGAATAAAACGCGAAAGTTTAGAAATTAGTAACTGTATTTTTATAATTTACTTAAAACTCGATAGTAACTGTGATAATAAAGTTAAAACATGCTTTTTTTATACAAGAAAATAAAAAAAAAAAAATATTTCTAAAGAAAGCAACAAAAATTTAAGACGCTATGGGGTGGGGAAAGAAAACGCATAAATCAAAAAAATTCAAATTTTTTTGATTTTGGCTAAACTAGAAGCCTCGTGACTGCATGATTTTCAATATATATCATTTATGAGCAATTTTGTTCTTATATAAGGTTAAAGAATTCGTATAATATGTAGGGACGTTTGTTTTAGGAGGAGCATGAAAATCATTAAATATATATTTTTAGGACACTCATCATTTCTCCCAATATAACTCATTAATAAATTTCTTTGAACTTATAATACTTTTTACCATAAAACTTTATAATTTTATTTTCTTTTAAGCAAATATATATATATATATATATATAATTATATATCATATAATATAGTATATAATAATATATATATATATATATTATATATATATATATATATATATATATATTATATATATATAGTATAAATTTATTATAAGTAAATTTTAAATCAATTTACATGAACACCTTTCTCACATTTTTCATATCTTGTTCTTGTTTTCCTGTGACACTGAGCACAACATGTTTGTTTTTTTTGCCAAATAATCCAGTGGTCATGTTGATCATACCTGATCTCTACTATTCCCTGCTGGGGTCTTCCTCTTTGACCTTGATGCGGGGTGGATTACCAATAAATTTCTTATTCAGATGATCAATCAGAGTTTAGCAAACTTATCTCCCCCTGGCAGTTTCTTATTGTCAACTAAGTGTACATGTCGTGCATTATTCATATGCGTTATCACGTCGAATTGCTCTGGAAACCATCGCATGATTAGTATCATTTGAATTTTCCCAAAACATTCTCGGTCTTGATGGTGAAAGATAACTACTTAGAAATATCATTCCCAAAAAACATTTTATTTCATCGTTGACTACATTTAAGATAACAATTTTTTGAGAAGCATATCTATTTGATTCTAATGCTGTTGTGTCAATTAGTTCTTTGTCAAAGAACAACTCAAAATATTGACTTGGGCTTAAATTTTGATTTTTGAGATCTTCAATTTGAGTGTCTCCATCTGACAATCAATTGGAAATATTAGGATTGATGTTTCCTTTCACCCACTTTCACTCAATTGGACTTTGCTTTTTCCTCCTCTTCAGTGGAAATATATAAAGCTGTTTTTGCAGAAAACTAGCTTCCTGGTAACTCGATGATCATGCCAGAACCATCTTCTTCACCTATATCTTTATCGGATAAATCTCTAGCGGAGTTTTCTGGTGGAAGGATTGGAATTATAATCGAGCTATCTTTTTCTCTAAATTGACTACCTCTCTCAGCTGCATCCAAAATCTCCCCGAGTCTCAGATTTTTTTTTTTTTTTTTTTTAATTTTTTTTGATTCTGGATAAAATCTCTGAGGAAGAATTTTCTAAAAATAAAAGCAAAGTAAAAATTAAACCTCTCTCTCTCTCTCTTTTCTCTCCTCTCACTCTCTCGCACTCTCATCCTCTCACATCTCCGCATCACTACTCTAGTCGGCGAGGTCGCTCTCTCTCTCTCTCTCTCTTCTTCTCTCTGCTCTCGTCTCTCCTGCGTCTCTCCTAACACTCTCCTTCGTCTCTCTCCTCTCTCCCTCTCTCTCTCTCTCTCTCTTTCTCTCCCTCTCTTCTCTCCTCTTCTCCTCTCGTCCTCTCTCTCTCACTCGCACTCTCTCTCTCTCTCTCTTCTTCTCTCTCTCCTCTCTCTCTCTTCTCTCTCTTCGTCTCTCTCTCTCTCTCTCTCTCCTCTCTCCTTCTCTCTTCTCTCTCTCTCTCTCTCTCTCTCTCTTCACTCTCTCATCTCTCTCCTCTTCTCTTCGTCATTTATTCCGTCTCTTGATCTTCTCCCTCTCCCTCTCTCTCTCTCTCTTCTCCTCTCTCCTCTATATATGCTATATATATATATATATATATAATAAAAGATAGAGAATATTTACTACTAACCCACGGCTTTCGCATTATATAAATATTTATATATATTTACTATAGATGATATAAGTATATAGTATATATCTATACACTCTCACATATATTATTAGTATATAGATTATATATATATACCTATATATTAGTTATAGAGTATATATTATATATATATATTATATTATTATATTATATATTATATAATCTCTGAGGTGATGTGTTGCCTTGGATACTCTTGGTTAATGAAAACTGTTTATTCGTAATTTAAGTACGTTATGTATTACTATGACAATGTGGGAATAACACTGATTTGTTAGAGATATATATTTGTAAGATATTTACTGTGGTTAACTGCGATGATGTTAAAACGTGAGCCTAGGTGTAGAGTTTTTTTGAATAATGTTACGGTTGCCCGACTTTTTGCTAATTGCTACGTTTATTCATAGTCAATATGATGTTATACTCGAAACGAGTGACACTTTGATAAGATAGTGTATTCATAGTCAGATTGCCAATCTTTGATAGATGTCACTTTGTTAAGGATTTTGTTAGATAATACGGCTTTACACCCCTGTTTTTTTTTTTTGCGCCCCCCCTAAATAAATGATATGCGAGAAACGTGGGAACATATCGAGTATTGTATGACCTGTTAGTAACTTACCTTGATATATACTAGTATATATATTAGGTATAGAATTCAGTCGGATGTCTGCTCGATGAAACCCAGAAACAATGATGGGAGGACAATTCCAATTATTTTATAACTTCACTATCAATAGTATTATTATATGAGTATATATATATATATATATATAATATATAATTATTAATTTGCTAATTTGAGTATATATAAAATTAATATATAATATTATTACTCGTAAGTATGCCGGTTATATGATTATTATAATTGTAGCTTATCTTGATTATATAGTAATGTATACTTAAATTAATAATATATATATTATTAGTTTGCATCTGGCATTATTTTTTTATATATATTTCGTAATAGTGAGTTTTTTAATATATATATTAAAATTAGAATTTAATATTTTTATTATTAATTAATTATTAGTACATGTTTATATATGTTTAACAATAAATGTAATAACTTGATAAACTAAATATGTAACTTGATAACCAATATAGTTCAATAGATTCACATATAATATGGCGAGGTGGGTAGCGGGTAGGTAGGGATATCATCATGAGTCTAGGGAATGGGTGCCGCCGCTGCTAAGGACAGAGTCCACAATTCTCAATTATTCTCCAAAGAGAACTATCATGTAGCTACTAGGGAACACTTGGAATGACATTGTGCTGGATTACATGAGAACCAGACCTTTTATAAACCCTGAGAAAACTGAGTAAAAATAAAAAATAATCATAATCCTCATAAACTACAATAGCTACAGGGAATAAGGAAATACATTCTCTTTTGATCTCTATTGTACATAATTGTTGTGTATTAGAAATAAAAATGTTTAAGAAAAAATAAAAATATTAATTCAATCTCTCACACACAAATAAAAACATAACAATTTTTGCACTAAATTTTTTTGTTTTGGTTGGAGTGGTTGAAGAAGGAGGGCTTCGAGCCGCCAGGCTAAGCCGATTTGTTACGTGAATTCGGCAGGGGAGTTATCATATGTCATTGATATGATATGATGTTTGTTATAGTATTAGATATATAACTTGTTATATATATATATTATATATATTTAGTGTATTATTAATTATAATAATTATATCTACACTATATATATATATATATGAGTAATAGTGGTAATATATATTATATATATATTATATGTAATATATATATTGATTGTTAGGTATACACGCCATTGTAGGAGACGGGGTACTCGCAGAGAAAGTCCTACTGGAGGAGGGATCCGTTTTTCCGACTTTGGTCCTTAAATAAAGATATAAAATATAAACTTACTTGAAGATCTTACGTTAATCATTTAACGCTGTTAAAACGTATAATAAAAAGCATCTATTGGCTGGCTAATCAGTATTACTATTAATTATTAACAATGTTTTTTTTTTACTAATAGTTCTCAACTAAAAGAGATTTTACACCAGAATTCCAAAAAATGTATTCTTATATTTCTGTTGCTATTGTAGGTATTGAGATCTGGTATTTTTTTTTTTTTTTTTTTTTTTTTTTTTTTTTTTTTTTTTTTATTATTTCTTACAATTTTTCTTCTTTTCGATTCATTTGAAACACATTCCTAGAAATGGTATTCGCTCTTCCCGGTAGCTGTTGTAGTTTTTGAGATAATGATTGTTGCTCTTCTAGGGCTTGAGCCAATGATATTCTAATATATAATATATTATAATATATATTATATAATATATTATATATATATAATATTATATAATGATAATATATAATATATAGTATATATATTATATATTATATTAATATATATTATATAATATATCCACTATATCATTTTTTTTCAGTATTCATTTTTCATATTCACCAAACAAAGATCAACAACACTTCACTCGACCACAGTTCACCCTATGGTTAATTTCTAAGTGGCGCCTTCACTGCAGTAGCTCCGAAAGTTATTGGTCCACCCTATCACTCTTCAATCTCTCTCTATATAAATATAATATATAATCATATATAATATTAATATCTGATTATATATAGATATATATATATATTATATATATAATATATTAGTATATATATATATATATATATATATAATTAATATAATTAAATAAAAAAAAATTTATTTATTTTAAAAAAATTTTTATTAAAATTTTTATAGGTTGCAATAAAAATAAATAATTGAAAATAAATAAAATTAGAAAAGGTTTCTTTTACGTTGCCATGACAACCAGTGTTTTGAAAGCATTATAATTATGCTTTCTCTGGAGCACGAAATCGAAATTCCCTCCAGTCAAATGAATGCCTTAATGAAAAATAATTTTCTCAAGAGAATATGAATCTTTATGTAAAATAGCGTTCTCTTGGACATTACATTTTAAACCACATTAATTTTATAAAGTAATAATATTAATTTGGGATATAAATTTCCTATTAACATTAGTTCTTTATTTTTTTTCAGAAGAGGCCCGGCCTCTTGTGCTTCCCCCGTAAAACCACGCCGCGCCTTGATATAATATATATATATTAATATAATAATAAATATATAATATATATATAATTTAATTAGTATTTATATATAATATATATAGTTATATATAAATATATAAATTATTAATATATAATAATATAATAATCTAATATTATATATTATATTTAATTTATATATATATATTATTATATAATATTATTATATATATATAATATATATATTTATATATAATAATATATTATTATATATATATAATATATATATGATAATATATATATATATATAATAATATATATATAATATATATATATTATAATATATATATATATACTATATATATATATATATATATATATATATATATATATAGTATATATATATAATATACTAGTGTGCGTGTGTGTGTGTGTGTTGTTGTGTGTGGTGTGTGTGTGTGTGTGTGTGTGGTGTGTGTGGTGTGTGTGTGCGCGCGTGGCTTGTACGTGTATGGTGTCTGTTTATCAGTAATAACGAAAGGAAAGAAATAAAAAGGCATATTCTAACATTTTCATAAATTTGTGAGCATCCATGTGCCTAGCAACCTCATACAAGGACACCAAGACAAGATTTGATTTCAAATTGCACAAATTCACTTTATCGAATAAATTTCAAATTACTCTACACATAAATATGAAGCTTTTGGATAAAAATAATCTTAAAAATATAAGAAACAAAATAAGACTACTAAAAGATATATTTACCTGAAAGATGATAAATTTTTGATACCACATGAAAAGCGCATGAAAAGATCATACTGCTTCAATATAACTGATTAAACTAAATACGTTTCTCCCTTCATTAGGGAGCATGTTGGTGAAATTTTGCTCCATTTTCTATACATTTCGATTTTTTATGACTATTTTTTTGTGGTGGACTCACATGAGGTAGCTAGGAACAAATTGGATAATTAGTCTTCAAACTGACGATCAAAAATTTGATTCTAAGCCATCAAATATAAATATTTTTTCATTTAAAGGTTCTGTCCTATGAATTTCTTTCATATTTTTCGCAACTTCTGCTGCAATGTTCATAACACAGGAAATTATATATATATATATATATATATATATATATATATATATATAATATTAATAATAATAATAATATATATGTATAATAATGTAATAATAATAATAATATATATATATGTATATAATATATATATAATAATATAATAATATGTAATGTAATAATAATATGTGTAATAATAATATATATGCTCATATATGTATCAACTCAATAATATAATATATATACTTTCATATGTAATAATAATAATAATAATAATAATATATATATATAATATGTAGTATGTAATAGTATAAGACTAATTACATATAATAATGATAATGTCGAAGAATACTAATGTGTTAATAATATAAGGAGGTTAATATCTATCAGAATAATACTGATCAATACATATATAATAATAATAATAATATAACAATAATAATATATGTAATAATAATAATATATGTAATATAATAATAATAATAATATGTATAATAATATGCTATGCTCTTATATATATATATAAAACGATCTGCTTCAATGTAATTGATTACTAAGTATCATATGGAATCTCATTCCCTTCTTTCAGATCATCAGTATGGCTTTCGACGCTTGTCGAGATCAACTGGTGACATTCTTTCCTATCTCACTGATCTATGGTCTTCTGCCCTTAGGGACTATGGGGAGTCTTGTGTGGTAGCGCTTGACATATTTAAAGCTATTGACAGGGTATGGCATGCGTCGCTACTCTCTAAGCTACCTTCCTTTGGATTTCCTCCTTCGCTTTGCTTACTCTTGTCTAGTTTTCTTTCAGATCGTTCCATTTCAGCTCTTGTTGATGGAGCAACCTCTTCCTCCTTTCTTATTAATTGTGGTGCTCCTCAGGGTTCTGTTTTATCTCCAACTTTATTCCTACTTTTCATCAACGATCTTCTTAGTTGCACTTCTAACTCTGTTCATTCTTATGCCGATGACTCAACTCTTCATTCTTCCACTCATTTCAATTGTGCTCCCTCGTTTGTATCTAGAGTTGTATCAAGATAATAAATCATAAATCTTAATTTAAGAATAACGAGAAAACTGAACGATTATTAAGAGAAAGACTCCGAAAAGGTGTTTTAGCTCTGGCTCAAAATATTTGCTTACTACTTTCGCAAGCTTTCATAGTGTTTTCGGCGTGAGTAATTTTATGCGCGCACCTGTTTACCATGCTAAACTTCTCAGAAATATTTGCTATACATCCGCTTAACCACCCGACTATTATTCATCCTTTCCACATGACCAAACTATCTCAACGCACTTTCATTTATTCTCTCATTTACCCCTTTCTTCACACCACACAACTCTCTAATACGTTCATTCCTCATTTTATCAATTCTTCTCACACCTAACACGTCCCTAAGATTGTCCATCTGAATACATTGTACTTTAGATCTATACCTCTTACTCCAGACCATAGTCTCACTACTATACAGTAACACAGGTAACAATGCCCTCATGTAAAACCCTAGCGCACTCAAGACTTAGTCCTTTTACATCCACCAAGGATTTAATTGCACCAGCCACCTTCCCGCCATTCACAACTTTCCTACTACACTCTGCATCGTCCGTTCCCTTTTCATCCAACATATATCCTAAATATTTAAGCTCAGACACTTGTTCTACTTCACACTTTTTCTAATATAAATATATATATATATATATATATATATATATATATATATATATATATATATATATATATATATATATATATATATATATATATCCACAGATAAATAATAGTAACCAGATAGCTACTTATAACTATAAATGTATGTATATATATATATATATAATATAGTATATATATATATATCATATTATATATATATATATATATATATATATATATATATATATATATATATATATATATATATATATATATATATTTTCATATATATATATATATATACTCGCTGCTATATGTAATACGCCTACGCCATATATATATATATATATATATATATGCGCCTTTATCACTATATATACTTCTC
>JABUQX010138322.1:0-17500 GCA_015478945.1 Trachelipus rathkii
TATAGAGTAAACTAATAAAATACTATATATATAATATATATATTATATATATATATATATAGATATATATTTATATATAATATATTATAAATATATCTCGTATAATCACTTGATTAATATAACCAGCCTTATTTAATAGGGTATATATAGTATCTATTTAAGATTGTATTCATACTGGGATAATAAAATATTAGACCTAGTAATTTTAGAAATCAAATTCGGAGGACCAGCCCCACAAAAACTGAAATAATTATGAGAGACATAGAATGATTAGTAATATAACCGGTATAACAACCTTTACTGAGTAGAATAGTTACTATAATTAGATGATAACCTCATGGTAGTTATAGTAAAAGATGAATTTAGAACTATGTAGGATAGTATTATTAGGCCTATAAGAGTACGGGATATAACTCACCCTATACTCATAAATATAATCTTAAAAATTTAATTTAGTAACATAGGAACCAATATATATATATATAATATAACTAGAAAACATTGAATATATATATACAAGTACCTTATTTATATTATAAAAGGACTTTACATATAGGTTGTATATATATTTATTTAAGTATGTAATAATGTGAATTTGATAATGAGTTACTGACAAAAATACCTCATGAGAACTTTTTCGAGACAGACACTTTATTTATGCAGAGTGTTTTTTTTTATTAATGTGTGAAATCTAAAAAATAGATGCAAGGAATTTTTTAAGTTCTTCCCACACACAAATCTGAAAAAGATTATTGCATCACATACCGACGGGAAGGACAGAGGCATGAAAACCTGTCCACAGGTATAACGCGAGAACCCCAGACTACTGTCATCTTTCCGGTTTATCCTTCTACCTTGGTGAGATAACATTGTAGTTAAAGAATAAATCGAATATTATCAAGTATGCCACCTTTAGCACCTCATGGTATTACTTTAAACTACAAGGAATACCCAGTATGTAATAAGGGGAAAACTGTATGCACTAAGAGGTGAGGCAGGGGAGTCAGGTCTCTCCGCCTCCCGATAGACGACGGGGGGGGACCTCCCAAGCACGCGGCGGTACCCTCTGTCACCCCGTCAGCTCGAGCCCTAACATGGCGAAGAATAAATACCCTGATATAATAACTCGGATATCATAGTAAAACAGGATGATATTCTGGATGTATCCATTTCGTAAATAGTTTTAGAATTATATCTAATTTTCTTTTTCTATTAGGAAAGTGGCCATGCTTTATTGTTATGAGTGTCCTCTTGAAACGATTGTGATACCTTGTGCTATATGGGTATATATATTAAAATAAAATTTTATTAGAAAACTACGGATATTGAACCAAGTAAATTCGGGGTAGGGTGAGTAACATCAGGATATATATAAATATATATATATATATATAACTCCACACATCATAAAAACTGAAAAAATATATATATATGAGTAACACTATATATAGAAACGAGTAAATAATCATATACGGTTTAATCACTAAATTAACAATAAATATATATATATACTATAAGCTACTTACACACAATCATAATATATATATATGGGTTATTTATAATAATTAAGCTGAGTATAAACTATACACATAATCACTAAAAATACGGGGGAGTCCCTCTGGTAGGATAACCCTATATATATACCATAAACTGAGATATAATTAATATTTATAATATATATAAATAAGTGAGACTATTATATACTATATAGTAAACGATTATAAACTTCACGATAATGAGGAATATTACTACATCCATTTACCATTAATCTAGTATATTAACCTACACTAATATATATATATATATATATATATATACTATAATCAATATATATATGAGGTTAAATATATTAATATATCCGTCAAACATCTACCATAAAGGTAGTGAGGGGTATCATAATACGACCCACTAAAAAAAACTTGAGAGAATATATAATATTGACGTAGTAATATAACTAATATAATACTGAGAAAACTTGAGGTAATATAATATCTATATTTATACTTATTAATATTATATATAGTTATCCGTAAAATATCACAGAAAAAAATAAAAAAGTATACATAAAATAATATAAGAAAAAAAAAAATATATAATATAAAATAAAAAAAAATAAAATTATTTTTATTTAAACATTAAGAAAAAATTTTAAAAATAATATTTAGCATTAAAATTATGATGTTAAATAGATAAAAATCATTATAAATATTGGTTATTTCCTAATAATTTTTTATAAAAAAAAATTTATAAATTTTTTTTATTATTAAAATATTCTATTAAAATATATTACTTAAATATATTAAACAATTTATTATGTTTATGATATGTGCCAAAATTTGAAATTTCTAAAACAACTTTCACATTAATTCTATCAACCTGAACCACGGAGTTTAATAATACATTAAAATATAAAAGTTGCAAATCGGAGATCCGAGAGTTATTTTAATAATGGTGCCCCTCACTTGGCAATCCATATGGAATGTGGCTCCTTTTGCCTGGAGGAGGATGGAGTTGCGTCTTCGAGGTGCGACCATCGTTCTCATGGTGAGCTCTGCGCGTGAAAGATCTACTCGAGAATGCGGTTCCGAGACTGCGCAAATTCGTCCGCCCAATTAACCACTCACAAAAGAGAGGTTTGCCATGCAAGAGAAATCCAGTAAAAGTGACTGGCCACTGTTGTCCAGTTTGCCAGAATGAAAAACAACAATTCATTCCAGGTGCATCCGATATTTTCTAATAAAATTTTGAAAAATTACCTGTAATTTTTTCATGAACCCCATTGCTTATTTATTTATTTTTACTTGTAATTAAATATTGTGCTAATTACTTCTTTTGATTTGTTTTAAATTATTCTTGGTCTCCTTGGAAGTATCAAAATCTCAAAAGCGTTGCCTCTCAACAAGATCTGATTTTACTGTGTGGAAAAGCAGCAGCGTTGGCACATCCAGCGAAGTTACGCAGGTAAAAGGTTTTAAAGCATAATACATCAATAACTTTTTACTCTTCTCTCCTTCTTCTCTGGCTAGCCTCTAAAGATTTATTGCTAGGTTCTCTTTGTTTTTTAATGGGATACTAAATTAAATATATATATTTATGGAGAAATTAATTATTATAAATTAACACATATATATATATATATTATTATATTATAATCATTTTATTTATTTTTTTTGGTATTATTAATATAAATTAATATATATATATTACCTATTATAAAATCAGTGAATAAGCGGGGTTATTTACTTATATATATATATAAAATTTTTATACAGGGTACTATTATAATAATTATTATATAATAATCATTATAATCAAAAGGTTTTACTAATATATATATTTACACTTAATAAACTTACTTATAAAAAGCAAGCAAATATTCATAACGTGTCGAATAAAGATGTATACTACGACAGCCTACTATACCTCCTACTACAAATCCCTATTAACTTCACAATATATATAATACACACTGGATATATTTATATTAACTAATATATATATATTAGCAATATTTTTATTAAATTATATAACATATATAAAAATATTTTTATAATTATCACTAATGCCTAATAATAATAATTATCTATATACTCTGATATAAATCAAATTTAAGTAAATATAATATAATGCCCTTAATAACTATTAAATACAAAAGATATATTACATCATAACATTTTATATAACTATAATAATAGAGTAATACTAAACATTAGAGAGTGGCAGTATAAACATTGACATTACCTGTGCCCAATTTAATTTCACCAGGACTGAAGAATGAAGCAGAAAAAAATAATAAAGAAAAGAGGAAAAAAAATTGGTGAGAGCACACCTTAACTTACTACTAATTCTCTTCTATCACCCTACCACATCAATCGACGCACACTTCCACTCAGGGGTTAGTGTGCGATCAAGACGTGATGGATTCTTTATATAGTAGATGGACCCACTATTAGACAATATACTGCAGGATGAGTAATAGTATGAACGTATAAGGATTTCACAAGACAAGAATGTGCGCTGGAGAAAGGAAAGAAACATCAATTATTTATGAGATGCAGATTACTTATTAAGATCTCCATACATTCTACTGTACCACACTATTACAAAAAATTCGATCGAAGTAAGCGACGCGGATACATTGGAATATCTATGTACATAAACGAAAGGGATAACGCAGGTGGTGGAGGGTAAATACTAGCAGTGATCATTCCAGTCGTAGCATCTCTTGTCGCAAAATACCATATTAAGCAAAGCGCGAAAAAGAGCAATATGCTACGCGCTCAATTCCACGTGTATACGCACGATAGAAAGCTGGAAATACAGGTGGAGAGTCAAAAAACGTGATGAAGCCATCAGTTTTCATAACAGACCATCCCTCTAAAGACCATCATCTATACACACATAACCAACACAAAAAAGAGGGTTGACCAAATCTAACATCTCTAAAACAATTGTGAAGACAAAACAAGTATTCCATACCAGGGGTGTTATCAATAAAGTAACCTCTTATTAACAAAAACTAAACTGGGATATAATGAAGTAACAAAATTATCTATGCAACGTCGGGATGCTGAGCATAGGGAAGACGGGTGTACTACCCACAGCTACAAACTTTTTAAACTTACGTTTATTTGTTTCTACTAAAACAAGAATATGTTTATCATCGTTTGTTTTACGGGTAGACGATAGAGACCTGCCGAATTAATGTGATATGGAAAGTAAGAAAAGGTGTTAAATTCACGCCGGTTAGAGAGAGAATGAATGAAGTATGAGTAAATCTTTAATAAAACGAAAGTATAGAATAATCTTCAAAGCATTGAGCGCGATTCCTCACTGAAGATATTTAGTCAAGTACTCCGGCCAGATTGACAAGTTACTAATTGAAGTGCGGATAAGCGTAGACAAGAGAGGGACAACTTGTGGAAATACTTATATAACGAAAGGAGCATAGTCTAAACCCTGAATGGAAAAGAACTGAGAGTTAATACTGAAGTCATCGCTATTACAGATGATTAACGAGTTTAGAATAAGTGTAGACTAAGAAGATCAGTTGTGAGAGGCAAAAAGACGGAATAATAAAGTGGCAGAGTATACAATAAGAACTGACTGCACGTGACACCACAAGTCTGAAATAAGAAGAGGAGGAATAAGGTTATGGGTCTAACACATAAACAACAGCTGAATATGGCACCACGGAATGAACAGAGAGATAAACTAGCAATGAGCTCAATAACACAAGAGCGACATATGATGAAAATCATAACAAGATTTCTAACATTAAGAAGAGTCAGATCCAATAAAGCATAATGAACCAATAAACCAATAGGTCATTAATCAAAAGTTATCTAGATAAACGAGCCGCAAAAGCGCCTTACACAACACAATAAGGAGCTCCCACATGAAGATCCTAGGGGCAGAAATGAGGTGCTCTGGGGCAAGTCTCCGAGGGGTGTGAAGCAGTTTCTCCGTCGATGCGGCACTTATGTTTCACTCCAAGATCAGAAACGTCGAATAGCCATATATCTTAGCACGAATCTAGAAAGCGAGAAGGAAAATAAGATTACTATTTGTGGATTCGTATGGTAAGGCAAAACGGAATTCAATAAGAATGAATCTTTCAAAGATTTAATAGACAAACAAAGATATACATTTTATTAGCTTACAAGCAATAGCGGTTTGGTGTTATACGATAGTTAAGAATGAATCCAGAGCAATACTACTCTGGACTCTTTTTCAGAGATCTGGAAGGAGAGACTGCGACACTAAAGACTCGCTGGGCCAGCTAAAGCAATTTCACCTGAGCAAAGTAAAGAAAGGAGTCACTTTTACTAAACATAAGAGCTACGAGATGTAGAGATTGAACGAGCCAGGTGACAGCGTAAATGTATCAGACCGACAATACTACATACCAAAAACACAGGGGGTAGAGAAGGATTAGGACACTGGCCTGATCGAGACACAGTTCATTAGCACAATAATCATCATTAGGATGATCAATAGTACTCACGCTCTATAGAATAATTGCTTGACGAGGTAGAAATGATACAATCGGATAAACACAGAGAGGTTAATACGGAGCAGGGGAGGTGGGAGTACCATATAAAGTACTAGAGGTCCAAATCGGATATTAGAGAATGCAAAAACAAGAAGTATAAAAAGAGAGAATTAGACCTCTTTTCAGAAGGCGCGAGTTGGATTCAAAGTTAAAGCAACGCATGAAGGAGCGCCGAGTTCTATGCATAAAGATTAGAAGGGGGAAAGGCAGATTTACAGAAAATTATTGAGATGACTTTTTTGCAAATCGGGACAGAATAAACTTCTTTACAGAAGGAGAATCAAGAAGAGCAAGCCCACTTACCTTTCATTTAGTGTAAAATACGCAACTTGAGCATTTCGGAACACTAGGCACCTTTGATCGAGAATTCAGGGCAGCACTTAATATATTTAGTGACGGGATTATGTTAAGAAACTGAAGTAGTTATTATTAGAGGGTATACAATCAACCATAGGTACCTATATATATATAATTATTACAATAAAATAATACCTGAATTCAATATATATATATATATATACGGGAAATAATTATTAATGCTAAAACGTAACCATAAAGGGGTTTTTTGGCTTGACAAATAGGAGTCTATCATTTATTATATCAATAGTCTGAACTACTAAAAAGAAATATATATATGACATGATACACCGAAAAAACCACTATATAACATATACCTTATAAAATACATACAGTGGCGGATCGTGTTTCTTGTGGCAAGGGGGATGCTGACGTTAAATAATAAATACTAGTACTATAAACATTATTAAAACTAAAAATGGGGGAGGGTATCAAATATATTACTTAACTAACAGGTGTGAAATATAGGTTAATAATAAGGGGCAAATAACATATATATATAAGGAATATTTTCGGAGATATTATATTTATTACCATTTATATTTATTTATCTTTTATTATTTTAAAATAAAATATATAAACTTATTATTATTTATATATTTATTTATTAAAACTATTATTAATTTATTCATTATTAAAACTTTTATCTAATAGTATTTATTCAAAAAAAACTTTTTATATCACTTAAATTTGAAGAAAATTTTCTTAAGAATTTTAATCTGCGTAACGTTGCTAGTTTTGTAATTTTATGTTAGTTTTTATTTTATTTCAAATTTTAATTAAATTTTAAACTTTATTCTTAATATTTATCTACTTTTTTTTGTTTTTATATACTTAAAATACTTCATCTTAACTTTATTATTAATAAATTAGTATTTCAATAGATTGAGTAAAACCGTTATCAAAAAATATGTTATAATTTTACAATAAACTAAAAATACAAGTAAACTCTAATCTATCTTATCTAAGGATACAAGTAAACTCTAACTAAAAAAGTGACTAAAAATACATATATACCCTTGAATGCAATGGTTTGACTTAAAACTAATAATTTGATTACACTATCCAATATATCGAATAATAACCTATAATACTTGGCAACTAGGAAAAGTAATAACTATATTTAGAACTGATTGCTTAATAAATATATACAAGCGTAATATCATAAAATATATATTTACATCATATATATTTAACAAAAACAATATACTATATATCAGATCTACTATAACATTAAAAATCTATAAATTCCTACTCATATAATATAATTATATAATTATACTATCTTTTTAACAATTATTAAAAATTTAACAATAAATATTATTTTATATCAATTACAAATTAAATAATACATCAGCAAACTCACATATAAATATATATGCTGACTATGTACCAAAAGTTTTTTATACATAAACTATTATTCAATATAAAGGGCTTAACATTATTCATTATAATATATATCTATTAGAACTAATATATATATAGATTAATATTATAATCATTCTACAATTAATAAATAACCTTATATAAACATATTGTTAATGGTTCAGAGAAGTTATTAATGGCGTGTATAGAAACTATTATACATAGTTTATACTTAACATCAATTAAAAATAGTAATATAACATAGCTAATAATAACAGTAATACGAAACTTGTACGAACTGAAATTATATATGGTATTACCCTGTTTTTCACATAAGAGAGTATATATTCACTAAAAAAAATATATACAAGGTCTAGATGAAATCTATTAGTGAGTTCTAAAACTTACTACTATACTCCAACTATATTTTACATCACACGGAAATATTATAATAACTACTATACCAATAACTAATACTATTATATTTAGATTATATATATATCGTTAGTATATTTATTATCACCGAAACCATACGCAAATACCATATATGATCTTTAGAGATTTATATGTAATTTCTAGTTATATACTAATCATCTATAAACACATATAACTAGTATACTTATTACATATAACTTAAACTCAATAGTAAAACTAATTAACTAAATAAATTTCTTACAACTAAACATTGGTATATACAAAACATATAACATCCAATAAGCCAATAAGCGAATGAAAGAGTGAAACTGTCGTGCGTGAAGAACCTAGCACGACATCACATCCGGTTGCTAAAGATGGCCTCACAAATATGACTGAGCGGAAAATCAAGTATCGAGTCCACATTCCAATTATTATATAGTTACTTCTATACGGTGCGTGTACAGATACACTACCAGTATAATATTAAAGAGTAACTTATATAATTAGCATCCCTGTATTGGATAGCTCTATACCGCAAGCAATGGGAGAGTGCACCTCCGGTTCCATACCCTACACTTTTGGATAGAGTTATGAAGCTAAGCTAAGAGGACTTTATATAAACCGTAATCGCTATAACCTACTGTAACCAGGCCCTGACCCACTCCTTTTCTCTGTCATAAGGAGACGTCAGGAGCAGTACAATATCCCTCTTATTACCCTTAGTAGGTAATTTACAACGGCGGGTAGGCTCGCAAGAAGAGCTGAACCTCCTCGTCAATTTCTCTCACCTTACTGAGCCCGTCGCCCTCGTAATCTTTACACCAGTGCTTTTACATGGAAATCATTCGTCGTGGAAGATCACAAAGATCACTCAACGTTGGTACCTAATCTTACCCTAACGTTACTAATTCTATTCACTCTACATCTGTTATGTTGTGGAAACTCCTGCCTCTCTTTAATATTTTTCAACACCTAGCAACTATGATCAATCTCCTCATTAAGTAACCGCGTCTGCGCCACCACTGAGGGAATTGCGTTAGGTAAGGGACAGGGTGGGTTTAACTTTCCATTTATTTTAATGTTTTCTTATTATTAATTTTTTTTATTTTATTTATGTTATATTTTTTTGCCCCTCCTTTTGAAAAGGGCATTGCCCGTGAGTGGTGGGTATCATGTAAATATATATATATATCATATATATATATACATTAAATATCTAATACCAAGCATATATATATCTGGAGGAGATGTACTAACATAACAAAGGGTTCACATATAATTAGATTACTACCTAATGATCCAAATCCTATAATTCTAACTAAATTATATATAGTATAATACATTATATATACACATAACTATAAAATAATACCTAAACTTACATATCCCCTTAATAACAGGAGAGTGCTTTATCAACTCCTATGCAGGGTGAATAACAACGAGTGGTAAGGCGGGGGTACCACAGGATTCTAAGAACACTTATATTAACAGTTAAGGCCGGCTCTATACTAATCAAACCAGCGGCCACCCAAGTGAATAAGGAGGCTCTAGAGTCAGATTAGAGTTTTTAATTCACCTCTAGCCCCAAGGCTCACTGATATTTATATTATAAACACAACGTCGCCACTAATTCCACCGACCCATATTAGGCAGGATTAGAATCTTTATGCGACACCAGCAATCACCTCTCGGTAACCAGGACTTGTGTACGACACACACCAAATCTCTCCTCCGCGCCACCGAGGAGTATATATACTAACAACATTATTAATTAATCAATATCAATAAATCAATAATATATATATATATACGAGTATATAACAAGTTCATCATATTATATAAAATAAAAGAAATAACTTTAATATTATTTATATTCTAAAATCACCATATAATGAAATAAATATATAATATCATAGTTGACAAACAGTGATTATCTCCGTGACAACACTAATATATATATATATAATTTTATGACCAAAAAAATAAAACACAGTTAACCTTTAACATAAGAAAGGTCAAAAATTAAAAACACCATATATATATATAGGCACTTAAAACTAACTAAAATTAGGGGTATGCAAAAATGTAACTCTATTCTTGACACTTTATATATATTATCATAAGTCACAATTAATCTCCTATAAACACAAAATTTCATTAATGCCGAAAATAGATGTTTGGTTAATCACACCTTCAACCTCTTTATTGACCCTGGAAAAATGAAAAAGTGGGAGGTGTTAATACAAGAGAATATATATTTTAATGTCGAAGCTAGAGAAATCATTTATTGAAGACGGGAAAAAAATAATCCAAAAGTTCCCATGTAACTTTATTAACGCTACACTCAACGACAACACATCTTCTCGCCGGATTTAGCGGAGGGCTGATAAAAATTACAACTTTTTAGGATTAATTCGACACAAAAGATTCTCTCTTAATTTCAAGTTCCTTTAGTTTCTATGGAACGGAGGGAATTAGATTTACTGACGTACAAACTAATTAATAAATATTATATATATAATATATACTATATAATTAGGGTTCTATAACATTACCTAAATAAAAGCTATATTAACTATATATGACTGATAATAATCGACATGGGAACGTAAGAATTAAATTAGGTAAATACATAAGCCAAACCAACCCAACTTACATCACTGAACTAGGATAAAAATAACAGTGCTCTCGAAGTTAAAACAATATTGTCATTGTTTAACACTGAGTATATATTTACTTCTACTAGTGTATCGATATCACTAATTATGATGTATTTGATAAATATAATTACTTAAAACTATAATAAAGAGAGAGCGAGAGAGCGAAGGCAAAAATCATGGTTACATATTGGAACTAGAAGAGAGAGAGAAGAGAGAGAGGAGGGAGCCTAAGAGAGAAAGATGAACAAAGAGAAGACAGAGATGATGAAGAGAGAGAAAGAGATTGAACAAAGGTATAATGGGAACAACTACGCTGTAGTATATTCGGACTAGACATCTAGTTACAACGAGACAAATATTTTACGAGGCTGCAGTCCGCATTGACCAATGGACGAAGCGCCTTATCTGTTAAATAATAATATTATATTTATAATTAAATATTTATATAGTCAGTACTATAAGTAATTATATAAAAAATAATAACCCAGTTATTATATAATTGCTTCTCATCTCAGCTATATAATTATCAAGTTGTAATACTGGGTATCATTATAACTCATCTATAGGTTATAGTATCTGTTTCATATATATATATATATATATATATATAATTATATCTATCACAGCATATCTTAAACATATTAACGTTAATCTACATTGACACACAGGTAACATTTTATCAAAAAAAAAAAAAATGGTCCATAACCATACCTACCATCATAATACTAACGAGTAAATACGAATAAAGGACAAATTTTAAAGACTTATCTCTTTTTTAGACTCCCCTCCTTTCAGAAAATACCAACTCCAAACATGAAAAATGATTTTACGCCTTTAAACTCTGATTGCATAAGGGATGCAATACTTATTTATTAATATTTTGAGACCTGGCAGGAATACAACCAATGTAGCAGTCGGCCATTCGTTCGATAAATAAATGACACAATCGTTGGGGAATAACAATACTCTCGGAAGATTCACAACAAACGTAAGATGCAGGGAGATGTCGCCGTATCAACACATCGAAAAATAGCAAACTGAAGAAGTTGTATAAATTATCCTAAATATGTGAATGAGATTCTTTTCTTTCAACCAACAATCAGAAGAAAGTACAGAATACGACATAAACGAAAACCACTATCAGTCAAAAGGTATATTATTCTCGTTCGACAAACGAACACAACAACAAAACAACAACGTAGTACAAGGAATAAGTTCTGATCATCATACTGACAACGAAAATATAATGCTAACGTAAAATATGTTTCTACATTAATAAAGCTAAAACATAGCATCCCAACTAAGAAAATAATGTACAAACTAGAATCTAACACAACTTAAGCACCAATAAACTGTTAACATTAAAAAGTTCCACACACTTAACACCTGTAAAGTAACAACGCATTGCATACAAAACGTAACCCTATTCATACTTTTACCAAACATATCTCTAACATATAAACGTTAATTTATACATTGACACAGCAATATTTTGCAAGAATTTATCATAAACCTTGTTCAATTATCATACAGAGCAGTGAAAGTATGCTAACGTAAAAATTTCACATTTAATAAAGCTAACAAATAACATAACCCCTGAACTAAAAGAATATAATGTACACGACAACACACATACCATCCAAACGAAAATAAACTAAACCACTTAACATTATACAAACTTCGCACTTAACAACAGTAAGTAATAAACACTTCGTCAAAATGTAACCTTTCAAAACTTTTTCATCATCATCTCTGACCATATCAATGTTATATTTTAACATTAATACAACGTAATATTTAACAAAAGTTTTAGAGGCTAAAAATTTGTCTAATCCCATCAACTGACAAAGAAATATAAAGCTAGGAACAATGTTTAACATCAACTTCGACGATTTAAAAAAACAAAAATTCATCAATGTTCAAAATAAATTCTATAATATATATATATAATCCTATATTATATAGCGAGTGAGAAATATATATGAGTACTATATAATAAACTAATAACACTAAAGTATTATTAAAACTCATCATATATATATATATAATATACATATATATAAACATAATACAAAAAAATAAACAATTAAATGTAGTGTGTCGTGTTTGTGTGTGTGTGTGTCGGTTTATAGTGCTAGATGACTAGTGATTCTAATTAAACAAGTCAATTATTCACTTTGGTAAGTTAGATAAAATATATTAATTTTCACCTCATGTGGTGAGGTGATGAGTAAAGGATAGGTAACGGTCACACTTTATTGTAGATTGCAGTTGGTAGTTATACTTTGCTATATTAATATTTAATTGGTTCAGTATTTAGAGTTCTTTTACAGATAGGAAACTTAAAGTTTCTGAGTATTATATCTGATAGGTATTACATGAGTAGTTCTAAGGTAAGGCTTAGAGTAAATTTAATAAAAATATTAACCATGTTAATTCAGAGTAAAATTAACATAGCGAAATGTTAGCAGAACTTCAGTGTGCAAAGTGTGAATAGGCCTCTCACACTATTGTAATGCCAGGGCTAAGGTAGTTACTTTACTGCTCGTCTTTAAGTGTGGCAACCTTTGCTAGTTATGTTAACAGTCTTCCATCCTACGTCCGCGGTGAAGCGGTCTTTTAGGTGAGTCTATTTTGTCCGTGCAGAACTCATTTATGGAGTCCGAGTAAGTTTCAAGTCAAGGTGTACTACTATGATTTAGCTTTTCATAAAGATGTGTTAAATACTTTGTTAATGTTAGTCAGGAGTATACTAACAGCTAGGTTACACATATAGTAATTAATGTTCTTTAAAGATAACTTGTTTTTTATTTTTTACTTTTAACATTCTTTTTTATTTTTCTGGTAATATTTATTTTATTGTCTAAAAGATTCCACCAAAACAATGTTTTTACCATCATACACCTCTCACGAGGAGCAAACGAATGCCACCTAACTATTCTTATATTTATGTTAGAACTTTAAGGCTTATGTTTATCCAAAATGATAACTGCGAAATGTGATTGGATGAAACAAATAGACATTAGAAACTTTATGGGAAAGATATGTATGGATAGGAGTGGAGGAGGGGTTGGGAAGGCGAGTGAAATTGCGAAATTCCTATCACTGAGACAATTATTACCAGAATGGACGGTTGCTTGTTGTGGGTTATGGTGTACAAAAAAGGCTGGAAGTATATCGCAATCTAAGCGGTAGGCTGTAAAAAGTGTTCTCCTGATAAATTATTTTTGTGTAAATTATTACTTAACATGATGGGTCAATAGAGATATAGCAAATTAACCAGGGTACAAAATATTTAGATATCAATGTCTTGAACATAAGTATGACGAGGATTGTTATATAGCGTTCTTCTTAACTTGTAAGTAATGTTAGTACTTTTCGGAGGTCACATCAGCAAACCTAACTTAGAGAAGTGTTAAGTGTGAAACTTGGTCTAGGATTAATTAAAATCTTTAATAGAAAGATTGACAAGAACACTTTTTAACATATAAGGTTGACTCAATTTTGTCCGTATTTGTATCATTATTATCATCATAGATAGTCTCTACCATTCTTTGAGGAGGTAATTCTAATGGATATTAGCTTTATTGATGAGAAAACTTGAGCTACCTCATCAGTCTTGCATCAAAGGTTGTCACTCGGGTTGAGTATATAGCATACATCTAACGTTGATAACCTCAGTATATGTAGAATAAATAAACGAATACGACGAGTAAGCAGAAATGAATACTGAGTGGTAAGACCAAACTCACTTAACCTCAATCCTATTTTACATGGTGTAGTGTTTGTACAACCAAAAAAACACAACGGAAACCTAATGTTAGGATTTTAGACAGGTTATCTAAATGCTTGACCACACAAAGTATTGATATGGTCTAATCCGTAGTGGTAATGTCAGCATTATAAGCCTAAAGCATGGTTAGATATTAATTACCATGGCAAAGATCATTAACAAGTTTGGATGCATTAACTTGTTAATTTTATGCATCTTCTTATCGAAACGTCATCAATGTTTAGTTTTAACCAACATTGTCTCGGGTTCATTGATACATTATAAGGGCTAATTGAGTTTATCTTTGAAACGATGTTATACTGTTATAGCCCTTAATATCGTAGTGCATATTAGTTACCAACAGTTATTGCATATATTATCAAATTCAGACTTACGAATGACTAGTTTCAGATATGAGAGAAACCAAAACTCTCAGTATTACTTTTCTTATGTTATGTTTATCCAAAATGATACTCGAAAATGTGACTTGAATAATCACACTAGGAGAGTGCAAAAATCCCACAGGAGAGTCGAGGTATGGACGTCCCCACCATTTTGAAAAGGGTGGTGTGGGTATGAGAGCAGTGGCGGGGAGGATACACGCGCGAAGGTGAATGGATATGCTCGGGAGCTTTACACCGGGTGGTCCTTTCGATCTCGAATAAGCGAAGGTGGGGTTGTACTGAAATGGCTCCTACTCCCGCGAAACTTTATGGTATGTTAACCAGAAAGCAGAAGAATTTTTTTAAGGCAATAATTAGCATAAACCAATTTAGCGATAAAAAAAAGTATATGTGTTTGAGAGACAAAGATAAATTAAAGAGTGACACTCTCAAGATAATAAATCACATCTGAAATAATAGGCATTTAAGAAAGGACAAAATTTTAAATTGTAACAAAAAAATAACAGACACTGCTCTGTGCTTACCACCAAACTCTTCGGGAGCGGGATTCATCTCACCCCCTCGGACCTGCCGATAGCCAACACGCGCGTGTCGGTATATAACTCAGCTCCTTCTCGAGACTCTTCCTCTATCCTTTCTCGCTTCTGTCCTATCTTCCACGATTTTAGTGACAGAACTATCTCTATCTTCGGTGATCTTAGAGACGGAACAAATCCTTTCTTTTACGAACTTATACGAGAAACTGTCCATATCATCCGAGAACTTAGAGCCGGAATTGTCCTTATCTTCAACGATCTTATTAACATAATTATTATTAAACTCGGCACCGCACCGGAGCCAGCACCAGTGCCGTTGTCAACTCCTACTCCTCTGACCTTCTTTTTCCTACTTATTCCTTCTCTGACTCCGAATCCGATCCTTTCTCCATTTCTCTTATGCATTCCGTTCATTTCTACGGGGACACCCGTACGAATTTACAACCCTCATTTTCGAGTTCTGAGACTTTTTATAAACATATATTTTGAAACTAATACTGTTTTAGTATACAAATATTTACTAACTCGGCACCGCACTGCACCGGAGCCAGCACCGGTGCCGTTGTCAACTCCTCTGACTCAGACCTCTTCCTTTTCTAACTCTGACTCTTTGACTCCGAATACGACTCCTTTCTCACTTCTCTTATGCATTCCGTTCATTTCTACGGGGGGTCTCCAGACACCCCTCACGATTCGAGATCTACAGGTTCGATAACATATATAAAGATGCAAATATTGTATCATTAAACATATTTACTAACCCAGCACCGCATTCTCTTTCTCTTGCCGATGCCAACTCCTCTGATTCCGATTCATACTCTTTCCAGAAATCCGACTTCGAATCCTTTCGCCGAATTTCAGCCATTCTAAGGATCATTTCAATCTTCCTCCTTCGGGGAGCGCACGGAGACGTAATCTCGTCGTAGATGAAGTTACGTCACCCCTAAACGCGCCCCTCAAAATTTTAGCCCGATACGATAAACCTAACTCGATATATATAATATATATATATATATATAATTATATATATATATATATATATATATATTATATATAATTAATATATATATATATATATTATATATATATATATATATATATATATATATATATATATATATATTATATATATATATAATATATATATATATATATATATATATATTTAAAATAATAATATAATAATAATAATAATAATATATAATAATAAAATAATAATAATAATAATAATAATAAATAATAATAATAATAAATAAATATAATAAAAATAATAAATAATTTAGAAATAAAATAAAAATAATTACAAAAGAGAAACGTTACCCTGCGACCGTATCAAGTGTCACACGAGCAGACCTGATTGAGGACGCTCCAGAGATCGCCGTGACCTTGGGGTAGCGCTGCAAACTCTTTCTATAAACAAACTATATATAAATATATATATATATATATATAATATATATACTATTATATAATATATATATATATATATATAATTATATATATATATATATATATATATATATATATATATATATATAATATATATATATATATATTATATGCCCTGTTATGTAGGTTAGTTTTGGTTATGTTATGTTATGTTATGTTAATGTTATGTTATGTATGTTATGTTTTATGTTATGTTTGTTGGATTTTTTTTTGTTTTTTTTTTTTAACAATAACTGTAGTATATGATACTAAACCAATGAATTTCCAGTGGTGAATGGACATGATTCAAAAGTTCGAAATATTTTTAAATAATTATTTAAAAATCCACATTTTATTTCAATAAAATTTTAAAAAAAATAAATATCTCAAAAGTACGACACTTAACAGAAAAAACCAATTACATATTTGAAATCAAGGTAAAATTTAATTACAAAATGTAAAAAAAATATATATATTTTTTTTCATAAATGAAATATCTCGAAATG
>JABUQX010138322.1:22500-27500 GCA_015478945.1 Trachelipus rathkii
CGTCAACTGTCAAGAGATCAGTGCGTGCAGATAACAACACTCCACGCCGAAGGACACGGGTACCGGGCACTTGGTCGACGGTTCGGTGTAGCACACACAACGATTGCACGGGTGGTCCAACGTTACCAGGAAACCCTGACACATGATCGTCTTCGAGGACAAGGTAGGTCCAGGGCCACGACACCCGTGGAAGACCGATTTATACGTCTGCGTGCATTACGAGAGCGCCACACAACTGCACGACATCTGCAGATACAGCTGGCGGAGGTACACGGCACCAGGGTGAATGACAATACAGTGCGTCGACGCCTTGCGGAACATAATTACCGTCCCCGGAGGCTTGTCGATAGGTCCACCGCACACCACGGCACATCGAAGGGCGCAACTGGCATTTGCCCGAGAACACATCCATTGGACGGTCGACGATTGGGCAAAAGTGCTCTTTACGGACGAGTCGAGAGTGTCTCTGTACGCCTCGGACAGGCATGCTAAAGTATACCGACGGTCGACGGAGAGGTTCGCTCAATGTTGTGGTCTGGGGAGGCATCTCTTTATCAGGGCCTACGGAGTTGCACATCTTCGATGAAGGCACTCTCACAACCGTAGTTATCCCAGACATCCTCGAAGACCGCCCGGTGAGCCATATACCCCCTACATTGGTGACTCTTTCATCCTAATGCATGACAATGCAAGACCACACAAAGCTCAATGTGTGAACGACTACCTTAGGACGGTTTAAATTACGGCGTTGGAGTGGCCAGCATATAGTCCGGACCTCAACCCAATCGAACATTTGTGGGATATCCTGAAACGTCGGATCCGACAGCTGCAACCACTTCCACTGATCCTCCCGGACCTGCAACAGGCACTGCACGATATATGGGATCAAATCACTGTCCAGGATATTCGCCCACTCATCGAGAGCATTCCAGGACGGTGTCAGGCAGTCATACGGGCAAGAGGGTTCATATACAGTATTGAGACAGATCAAACACCCCCCGCCGTACGTACCAACATTGTGTGTTTGCAGCGCCGAACCTCCGAACCCTACTGCGAGACCCTTTGGCTGCACCTTGGCCTCACACTCTATCAACCTACGGTTCTGGGGAGAAATCCACCATGTTATTGTCATTGTCAAATAAAGTGTCGTCGCGTTCTTCAACCTTTTCTATCCTTCCCTTCGCCACATACCCTTGTGGTGTGTTTAATTTTAGAAGTATATATATATATATATATATATATATATATATATATATATATATATATATATATATATATATATATATATATATATATATATATATATATAACTATATAACTATATATATATGCTATAGTTTGATCCTCTCCTGATCCTAAGTAGCAATTACTTAGAAAGTTCCCCCTCTTTCTTGAATTGGGCTTTGCCCGTGAGGTATGAACATTTAAATAAATATAATAAAATAATGAAATTATATATATATATATATATAATAATATTTAATAATGAAAATTTGAAGGTAATAATAACAAGAAAACAATATAACTATATATATATATATATAATAATAATAATAATAATATATAATAATATATATATATATATAAATAATAATAATAATAATAATAATAATAATAATAATATGCTAACTATATAATAATCTATATATAATAATAATAATATAATAATAATAATAATAATAATAATAATATATAATAATAATAGCTAATAATAATAATATATAATAATAATATAATAATAATATAATATATATATGTTCTATAGGAAAAAGACTTTAATATTACGCTAACATTATAAATTAAATAAAAAAAGACGGAAATATTTTCCATTGGGGAATCAGTAGTAGTAGTAGCAACCATTAGTAGTAGTAGTAACAACAATTTTAACTATACAATAAGAAAGACATTTTAAATCAAAGAAAATCTAAATTAAGAGGTACAAAATTAATTTTTTTTATTGTTACCTACTTCACACCCCTCAGGTGGATATTATGTTACCTACTTCACACCCCTCAGGTGGATATTATATTAGTTGATAAAAAACTTGTCCAACTTTTTCTAACAGTTTATATTTCCAATTTGTGGTGCAGAGTCCGAAAAAAATTAGTTCTGACACGAGATCTTCAGTCACTTAAATCAACTTAAATTTCTTTCTGATTTATTTTATTTCTAATTCTATTTTGACTTATTTTTCCGTTGTTTCAATTTATTTTTATCCCTTTAAAGTTTATCCCAATTTGTGTCACTATTTTGATCCAGTTGTAATGCCTTTAAAAGTCAACATCATAATTTAATGTCTATCTATCTGTCTATCTTTTAGATCTATTACATATTCCATATTACTATACATTCATTTCAAATTCCAAAACTTAACAAGTTCAATGCACATTAATAATAATAATAATAAAAATAATAATAATAATAATATAATAATAATAATAATAATAATAATAATAATAATAATAATAATAATAATAATAATAATAATAATAATAATAATAATAATAATAAAAATAATAATAATAATAAAAATAATAATAAAAACATTTTACTATTGTTGAGGCATTAAAGTATTGTGTGTGTGTGTGTGTAATGTGTGTGTGTGTGTGTGTGTGTGTGTGTGTGTATTAATATGTATTATTATTATTATTATCCATTATCATTGCTTAAATATTATCATTACCATTATTATTATTATTATTATTATTATTATTATTATTATTATTATTATTATTATTATTATTATTATTATTGTTATCATTATCATTATCATTATCATTATCATTATCATTATCATTATTATTATTATTAATATTATTATTATTATTATTATTATTTGTGTGTGTGTGTGTGTGTGTGTTTATTATTGTTTATTATTATTATTACATTATTATTATTATTAATCTCCCAATAAAAGAAAAAAACACTTCAAAATCTGAAATTTTTATATCGCCAACCTCCTTGTTTTAATACCTGTAAGTAACTTTCTTGCATTAAAGTGTACACAAACACACACCCTTACATGACATTTTACGCACACAAAGAATCCGACAAAATTTTTAACGTCTAAATTTTGTAATCGGGTCCTAAAAATAAAAATATACAAATGAAAATGGATTATATATATATATATATATATATATATATATATATATATATATATATATATATATATATATATATATATATATATATATATATATATATATATAAATAAAAAAATAATAAAAGTATTTATATATATATATATATATATATATATATATATATATATATATATATATATATATATATATATATATGCTGCTATATATATAACTCTTATATATATATCGGTGGCGACTCCAGTGGCACTATAATTATATATAAATATATATATATATAGCATGTATGTAATATATATATATAATAATAATAACAACATATAATATGTAATAATAATATAATAATAATATATATGTAATATATATATAACTAATATATATATTACGGTTGTGCCACCGCTCACGGGCAGGGCCCTATTCAAGGAGGGGTGTTGCACACATCAGTTATTCATCAACTAACGCAAACTACGCAGATGAGCACAGACCCAGGCTTTAAAGTGAGGGAGATAAGATCCCTCGGCACCTTTCGCTGCGGTACCCTAAAGAAAAGAGATAAAGCACCAACATCGCGCCGCAAAGATAGAGGGTCAAGAGAAGTGGAAAGTGCAGAACAGTTTATAAGCCTTTTGGCCTTTGACTCGACCTTATCAAAAGCCGGGTGAAACCAGAGCCACCCCAGATATGAGCAGTACTCCATACAGGGCGAATAGGACCCTTGTATTGCTGGAACAACTGAGAAAGAGAAAAATAAGTCTCGCAGTCACAAACAAGAACTCCCAGTTTCTTTGAGGCCGCCCTAGCAACCGATGTGATGATGACATGAGGTTTCCAAGACATTTTTGTTTATGTTAAGGCCAAGGATGTTTATATTGTCCAACAGGAGAGACGAGAGAACTGTCGAAGAGATAGGAAAGTTAGAAGGTGTCTTAGAGTGGAATTTGTCGGGGTTGGGTTTAAAAATTGAAGATTTCACAAGGTTGGAAACGACCTCACCCTGGAAATTCTATCAGGTCAGGAAAATAGAATCGGAAAGATTAAGAAGAGGCAATTCTAGAAGTAAAGAGGAGCAGAATTGAAATGAGTTGGAGAATGAAGGGTCGAGGAGTCATCGGCATACTAGTGGATATAGTTAGATGTGCAGGTGAGATCATTAATGAAAAGTAGGAATAAACTAGGAGATAAGACAGAACCCTGAGGAACACCACTATTGACAGAAAAAAGAAGAAGTCGCCCCATCAACAACAGCCGATATTGAGCGATTTGAAAGAAAACTAGACATAAGTAAGCAAAGAGAAGGAGGAAACCCAAAGGAGGGGAGCTTGGAGAGCAGTGACGCGTGCCATACACGGTCAAATGCTTTGGATATGTCTGACGCCACCACACCAAGTCTCCCCGTAGTTCCTAAGGCCGGAAAACCATAAATCAGTTAGATAGGAAAGTATATCGTCAGTAGACCTCGAGCGGCCGAAAGCCGTACTGGCGATCGGAAGGAAGTGAATGAGATTCAGATGATCTAAGAAATGAGAGTTGAGTAGGGTTTCAAAGATCTTAGATAAAATACAAGTGAGAGCTATAGGGCGATAGTTAAAAGGATCAGAGCGGCTTCCTTTTTTCGGAATAGGTTGGACATGTGCGTGCTTCCAACACTGAGGGAAAGTGTTAGTATTGAGACATAGAGATATATATATATATATATATATATATATATATATATATATATATATATATATATATATATATATATATATATATATATATATATATATATATATATATATATATATATATATATATATATATATATATATATATATATATATATATATATATATATATATCAGAGCTGGGCGCGCCTATAATTTTTTTGAGTGCGCCTGCGCCTATGCGCCTATGCCG
>JABUQX010138323.1:0-2500 GCA_015478945.1 Trachelipus rathkii
ATTATTAATATTATTATTATTATTATTTTTTAAAAAAAAAATTGAATTAATGTAAAAAGCTATTTTGTAATATATTATATTATATTATATTATATTATATTATATTATATTATATTATATTATATATTATATTATATTATATTATATTATATTATATTATATTATATTATATTATATTATATTATATTATAGCAAGAATATAGTTTAATATAATATATTATGTTATATTATATTATATTATATTACATTATATTATATTATTATATTACATTATATTATATTATATTATATTATATTATATTATATTATATTATATTATATTATATTATATTATATTATATTATATTATATTATATTATATTATATTATATTTATTATATTATATTATATTATTGTATTATATCATATTATATTATATTATATTATATAGTTTTTTATATTATATTATATTATATTATATTATATTATATTATATTATATTATATTATATTATATTATATAAACTATAATAATTAACAATTTTTCTATTTAAATATTAAACTCATTATGAAATTTAAGTTTACTTACAAGGTATAATAGTCTATGGGCTCAAATGATGGAAACGTCCTCTCAGAAGCCCATTTCTTTTCAATTTAATTTTATAATATATTGTTAATTTTAATGATAAATGTAATATGTAATATCTTTAGTAGTAACAACCCGATATTGCGACGCCCTATGACCTTTTTGACCTTGACCTTGACTGACCTTGACCTTTTTTGGCCTTGACCTTTTGGCCTTGCCCTTTTTGTATGGCCTTGACCTTGGACCTTGACCTTTTTCTGATCAACCCTTTGGTCTTCCATGGGTCAATTTGAAACACGGTAATTTTTGGCAACCCTAATTTTTGGCAACCCTAATTTTTGCAACCCTTCGAAGAAGGGTTGCGCCAAACGGTTGCGTCAGCAACCGTTATTGCATTCTTACCTAATTTTTTTCGATCAACCTTTGGTCTTCCATTGGTTCAATTTTTGCCCACGGTAATTTTGATCTTCCTTTAGGGACTTAGCCCTTTTGATGTCTTACCTTGTTGTTTCGAATCCGCCACCCCGCAGGTGCGAACCGTCAGATCGTCGCGTTCCCGCCCGCCCGCCGCGCGGTGCCCGCAGGCGCAATATTTCCGCATTCCCGCCCGCCGCGCCCGCAGGCACAATATTTCCGCGTTCCCGCCCGCCCGAACCGTTGGTTAGGAAGCATCCTAGCAACTTGTAATATACACCATTCGATTCCTCATGACCTTATAACCTAGGGGTAGATACCCATATTCAGGGCTATTCTAGGCTCAGGGAGGCTAGAAAAGGCTTGAAAAAGTGGCATTCAGTTGGCACTATGTGGCACCCACTTGGCACTATTGGCACTCACTTGGCGCTCATTGGCACTCACTTGGCACTCATTGGCACTCATTGGCACTCACTTGGCACTCTGGCACTCATAGAATACTCATAGAATACTAATAGAACATCACTAGATGCTCCTTACGGTGATTGGGAACCATCAAGTTAGCCGTAGGTGTAGGTGTAAGTGTAGGCTAGGTGAAGGCTGGGTGGAGTCTAGGTATGAGTGGTAGCAGGTGGAGGCCGGGTGGAGGCTAGGTGTAGGTGTAGGCTAGGTGAAGGCTAGATTGGAGCAGGGTGGAGGCTAGGTGTAGGCTATGTGAGTATATATATATATATATATATATATATATATATATATATATATATATATATATATATATATATATATATATATATATATATATATATATATATATATATATATATATATATATATATATATACTATATATATATATATATATATATATATATATATATATATATATATATATATATATATATATATATATATATATATATATATATATATATATATATATAAGTAATAACAATAACCAACCATATATATATATATGCTTATATATATATATATATATATATATATATATATACTCTATAAATTTAACTCATAATATATATATATATATATGAGAGAGAGAGAGAGAAAGAGCCGAGAGGAAATTATTTTGTAATGACCTTTTCAGTTTATATTGAAAAAGGTCATTTTTCAAGACTGTATAATATTTATTTTGGGCCAAAGATAATTATCTGAGATATTACCGACGGTCAGTTGGGGTACGATCTTCTGTCTAAAGGCAGCGCATAAATTGAGATTAACGTGAATGAATTATCCTTTTCTTTATATTGAAAAAGGTCATTTTTCAGACATGTATAATATTTATTTAGGGCCCAAGATAATTATCTGAGATATTACCGATGGTCAGTTGGGTTACTTCTTTTAGTTAAAAAAAAAATATATTACAAAGTTTACATAGGGTGCGACCATTTTCCATATTTCGAGTAATTTAGGCAAAATTATTTCTGTAAGAAGTTTATTTAGGGGAATTTTAATTATCGCAGGGTCGGTTTGATCTCTTAAGACAGATAATGCTGACCTTTTTG
>JABUQX010138323.1:5000-22500 GCA_015478945.1 Trachelipus rathkii
TATATATATATATATATATATATATATATATATATAATTTGGGGTGCATTTTACCAATGCCAATTAAATAAATTATTTTGGTTCACATTTTAGATATATATATATATATATATATATATATATATATATATATATATATATATATATATATATATATATATATATATATATATATATATATATATATTTTTTTTTGAGTGCACATTTACCAACGCTAATTAAATAAATTATTTTATTAAATTATATAAAGAATGTGGAGCATTTTACCAATGCCAATTAAATAAATTATTTTTATTATTAAATTGTAGGAGTTGTAAAGAAGGGACCATATTCGTTTAAGTTTTATTATTTACAATAGTTAAAGTGAAAAAATATCCCTTTGAATTTTACGTTTCTGAGTCTTTCTTTTACGTTTTTTACGTATCTTACTCTTCTTACTAGTCATCCTTTTCGTACCATGCGAAGAAGAGTTCTTACGCTGCTGCTTCTTCTTCTTTTTTCTTTGTTATCGCGCGTGCCTGTTTTTTGGCTTTTTTTCTTATAGGCGTAGCAGTTCTTTTCCTTCTCTTCAAGCCTTGACCAGTCATCTTTCTCCTAATTTTTCGCTTAACGTCATTTAACATGTCATCGGAAGCATCGGCTAGTCTACGTTTTAAGGATAACTTTGCATCTTCACCGTTGGCTATATCATGTATAGTTTCTAACCCAGCCTTTACAGCTTTTTTACCTATATAGGTACCGCTGCGCTTCAAGAGAGGCATGGCGCCTCTTAAGATACGGGCAAAGAAACCTGCAACGCCATAACCTCTCTGCATTCTAGAGCCGACAAAGTACTTGTCAACCCTCATTTTCAACTAGAGGTTTTCTTTTAACTAACCTTATCGGTATAGGAGTTAGTTATTGAATGAGTGGAAACCAACTAAGGGTTGTTTTAAATAGGTGCGACCCTCCCTCTCAAGTTTCACCAGTTGTCATTCAGTATAAAGGTTAGTAAAACCTTTTCCTTCTTACATGCATTTTACAAATTAGACTCCCTACCGTAAAAGGGAAGGCCTTCCCTTCTACGTCTTTAATGTATATTCTTATAGAACTAATTTCGGATTTACTTAGAGGTAGATAATGAACATTCGGAAAGGTGATTACCTTATCAGTAAGGTGTACAACACGTATCAGATGTTACCTACATATTGATGATCAATTATATTAGTATAAACGTATGCCAAGCCTGGGTGACTGAGCATCTCGGAAGGGGTACATGTATAATGCAGTACTCGGTCTGCTTCATCTTTTTGTTCATGTGGAGTCATGCGATTATTCTCCACAGATAGTATAACCCTCTTCAACATAGTAGGGATATCATGAAGTATATCCAGCTCGCCATACCGCTTACGGATATGTTTTCGCTGCCAAGGTGATCGTTCGAGAAAAAACATCTCGCGGTCTCGCAGGTTTACACTTGCTTTTGATCTTAAAGATATTATTACTTTATCTTCATAGGTACGCATATCAGTTTTGTATACCAAATCCTTACACATAATACTCATATCAAAGAGATCGTTTAAATGGCTGAAAATAGCAGGCACCGATTTAAAATAAGCTCGTCGCAGAGCAAATTCTTCAATAAAGTATTCTTTTGTGTCAAATGTAGTCGCACTCAGCTTTTTGGCAATTGTAGTCCTTTTCAGATAGCGAGTATCTTCCACTTGTAATATAGTTTCAACACATTCTACACTTCTGTACACTGTCATCCAGAAAAGATTGTGAGGTAAATTTTCTATGTCCGTATTTAATATCATTCACATAATCTTCTACTCTAGTTCGCTCAATGCAAACATGATGCTTAAGCTCAGTTGTAAATCAGCGAGATTATTATCAGGATGTAAATCCAAAGAGGCCGAAGACGGTAGAGTTAAATAAAAGTGATCTACACTCTCCATGCTTATAATGACAACTGGCTAATGCTTCTTAACTTCACTTGCTTTTATATAAGTATTAAGCCAGCAGTTTTCCCTCCATTTCAGTACCTGTTTATTTTTTCCTTTGCCTCTCGTGGCTAATATTTTTTCTATTTTATATTCGTGAGTTACAGGGTTGAACCTTACTTTTTGTATTTCTTGTTTATAAAACCCCCCTTTTATCTTTTCACCATCTAAATCCTCCAGGTAATATACCTTTAAACTATCACGGGGGATTGGACGGATATTGTGCACTTTAAAAACCTCCGTAGTCCAGCCGGCTTCATATCCTTTTCTAAACCTTTCTTCGGTTCGAGATACTCTTACATAGTCATTTACCTTTATTCCTGAATTATCTTTTATTTTGTTTTCTTTTTCACCTATAAGTGTTCTACCACCTCTAGTTTTTGACATTTCTAAAGGCGTTGCCTTTATAGTTCTATGGTAAGACCTGCTATAAGAATAAGCTAGATCATCAAGTATATCAATATATTTAAAAGTGTTCATTTTAGTAAAATACCTATGCATGCGCTCTTTAATAGTACGCTGTACTCTTTCAACTATAGCCGCTTTGTTCACGGAAAATGTATTGTAATAACTTATGCCATACTCCCAAGTCAACTCCTGAAACTCTCGACCCTTGAATTCCATTCCTGAATCTGTCCAGAATGATTTAGGCGTTCTCCTCTCTTCCTTTATAATTTCAAGTACTGCAGTGGCAACTGTAGCTGATCTTTTATCTTTTAAGGGTTTCAACCACAAGTATCTAGAGTACACGTCAATAGTAAAAAGTACGTATTGAAATCCTTCATTATAAGCGCTATATTTAATCATCTCCGTTAAATCTAATTGCCATACACGAGCTGTGGAGATATGGTTTTCCGCGTAGGAAATTTTTTCCTTACAGGTTTATGTAGAGTAAATGCCTCTTCACCCTCTAAATATTCCTTTAGCTCTTTTTTCTCAATATCAGGATACCTTAAAGCGAACCTAGTGAAACCCCCAAAGCTATTGGGTTCCCTCAGGTTGAAGTAATACTTATCAACTACCTCCTTCGCCCCCATGTTGACTGCTGTTGATGTGTGGGCGCTAATAATAGCCAATAATAATATATGTGTGTGTATGTATGTCAGCTGTAATAATATGTATGTGTAATGCATGTATGTAATATATGTGTAATGTGTAATATAATAAAATATGTCTTCTTCAACTATCATATCTATATATTAATGTAGTGAAGATAAAGGTTAAAGATAGAGATAAAAATATATGTTTGATGAGATAAGATTTTAAGAGGAAGTTAAGATGTAAGATGAAGAGATGGAGTAAAGAGTAAAGATGAAGTAAAGATGAGAATGAAGATAAAGATAGATAAAGATGAAGTGAAATTAACAGATAAAAAGGATCAGATATTTGAATAGAGAGAATATTTGTAATGAGATATTAGATAAGATATTGAATAGATGTAAGTTTTGTTCATGTCAAGAAAATCAAAGATAGAAGGGTGGTGAATAAGGAGTAGTAGATGAAATATTAAAATAATAAAATAATATACATATATATATATATATATATATATATATATATATATATATATATATATATATATATATATATATATATATATATATAATATATATATATATATATATATATAATATATATATATACGCAAACCGAAAATAAAAAGGATAAGGAAATGTAAAAATATAAAAACATTTTATTTACACTGAGGCAATAATATTTACACTGAAGCAATAATATTTACAGTAATAATAATAATTAGGGTTATTTGAATAATATATATATATGTATATATGTATGTATATATATATATGTATACCATATATATATATATATATATATATATATATATACTCTTTATATATATATATATATATATATATATATATATATATATATATATTACTTTAATGCATCGAGAATTGCTTGCGTCGCTTCAACGTAGGATTCTAACCCTACCCTTCCCTCTCCTGTAATGAATTTGTACATTTCTTCAGCTGAAATCTTCAGAGTATGATTTTTATATCTGTCGCCACTCATTTCCTGATTCCATACAGGAGTAAAACGGTTAATGTCGATGACCTCTATCATCTTCGCTACGTTGTTAGAGTTAAATAAAAAACTTTCATAGCAAATGTTATAAACCAGCCGATGAGCTGTGTTTTATGGGGTCCTCAAGTGTATTCGCATCGTCTAATCTATGTAGAATTCTTGCATTCATCTTAACGAAAAGTTCGATGTCTTCTTTTCCACTTATTGTAAATGTACTTGACTGCTTGGTGCGAAAACAGATTTGAAGCATTAGGACGCATCAGCGCAATATTGCACCCGCGGTATGTTTTCGTGTGAAAAGGAAAAGTGGGGGTTAAGCATGATCTTTTATGGCTATCTTGTGATACAGATATCCCCATTCATTTACCGCTAGGTTCTTATAGTCTTTGGATAACCAATCAAAACAGCTTCCATAATGGTGGCGGACTTTCTACAGAGATGAATAAAGGCTTATTATAAGTTGTACGGGGGGAAATACATGTAAGGTAGCGATCCCCTGATGGTCTTCTTCTAAAACGAAGGATAACAGCGCAGTGCTGGTGCACCACAGACCATGATATTAGCTCACTGATCGTAATATTTCTAACTAAGCACGCCATTTCGTTCGTAACACAACTACTAGCCATTGGGAGGATGGGAATACAAATATATGGTTCGTTAGAGCACGCTGTGCCTTATATACATGAATAAGAGGTGGGCGGAGCTTATCTAGCTCCGCCCCGTTTACTGTCTTACATTCCCTCAACCAATCATCTGATTAGGCTTAAGAGTTATGATGGTGAAACATAAGAGGCGGAGTTACACTTTTAGGCCTATTTGAGATAACGTCGTTCTTGTATATACAAGAATGATCCTGTGTATTCTTGTAAGATTCTGTTTCTGATCTTGTATATCCTTGCACGATTCTGTTTCTGAATATTTTATGATGAGAGTGATTCAGCTGTATCTTTGTATTCAAATGAAGTAATGTATATTACATTCGTAACCAGTTTCGCGATAATTCATTTCGCTTTTTTCTTATTGCTTGAGGAGTCCTTATTGCTTGACTCTTACGATGTAATATTCCTTTGTAAGGCCGTTCATTAGGAACTACAGGTGTGGAAACCGATGGTTGATAATGATTATCCAAATCCAGTAGACGCTGCTTATTATGAATTAAGCTACGCGGAAAATTAATGCCCTGTAATTCACGTTTAATGACATCCCATCCTGGTATAGGCTTCTTTTTCCAGTCTCGAGCTAGATCTGAAACCAAGTCTACTATATTTGATCCTTGAAGGGGTTGATCATTAACTACAATCTGACCTAATTCGTTCCAGAATAGCTGGTCTTTTAAGGTATCATATAATGCGTTACCTTTATTTTTTAATGTAGGAGGTAAGCTGTTTTCTAAAACCTTTTTAAAATCCTTTCCTTCATAGTCACGTTGTGAAACTTCATTTGAAATGGGATGCATTCCTGTATACTTTTCTTTGACTTCTAATAATTTTTGTAATATTTCCTGATATTTCATCCTTTTCTCGTCTATATTAACTTTTGAAGTTAATATATCTGCTAAATCTTTTTCAATATTACGTATTTGCTCAATTCGTGGATCGAGTAGTGTTTCGGGGAGAGGTTGGGGAATAGCCAGAGAATTATCCTGTAACTTTGTATATTGATCGAATGGAATTACTACAGCCTTCTTCATTCTTACGTGGGATTCCCTGCTAACAGGTTAGACAGCAAAGGACCAACTACTGAGAAGAGTAATGGAAGGAAAACTCCTCCGCCTTGCTGTAACAGTTTCTTTTTATGCTTTAAATTCTTCTTCTTAACTTTACGGACAAGTTTACGAATGATGTTGCTGTGACGACGTAACTTCGCCTTCTGACTAGTTTTCAATGGTATGACATGTTTTACCATATTTAAGCAGATCTCACAGACACAGTTTACAAAGGCCGTGTTTTTTAGTAATTTCTCTTTTTCTTTTTTACTTAGTTTCTTATAATTTTTCATCAACGGTAAATATTTCTTTATCAACATTATTCAGGAATATAAACAGTTTCTATCTCATAGGGTAGAATGTTGGTGCGGAGCAACACTCTGTATGTGTTTTTAGGGTGAAGTTCACACATCAAATAACCGTGGGGGATCGAAGTAACCTCTTTATATACTTTTAAGAACTCTTTCCTTTGAAGGGGAAACATTTGGCTGGCTAGCACGTTGATCTGACTCATATCCGCCTCTGACCGAAAAGAATCAAATACTGGGTATTCAGTGAGATACTACGCATATGCTTGCTTTGGTGGAAAATGTTCTGTGTAATAAAGAACACTGAGATATTTAGATGGTGAGAATAAACTGTAAATGTTTCTGCTACCTCAATATTCACCTTATGCATGAGATCGTCCAGTATTATAACCTTATGTCCTTTTATATCCTCTAACGATTTTACGTCATAGATGCCTTCATGGAAATGAATAAGGTTTTTATATTCGTTAAACGTCGCTTGAAATACGTTATAACACCATATTATTTTCACTGGAAGCTCTTCAAATATCTCTAATTCACTTAATAATTTTAGTATCGCAAATGTCTTTCCGCACCCTGTTGGACCGGCTATAAGACATGTTGCAGGTGTACGGAACATGAATTTATGCACGTCCTCCATGATTGACATCTGTTAGTTCAGTAAGGATGTAGTATGCATAGATTTCCTTTTAAATATATTTATACGTTACCCTAAAGGAACGTTCTACGATTATTTCAAACTTACTCTTTCGAAAGCTTTACAAATATGCCACTCGTTCAGGTCGTTTTCCAGTAGGTATTCTCTTAGTATATGTACGCCATCTCCTAATATATATGTGAAAAGATCACGTATAGAAATCATAGTATGTTTATTTTCTGGTCCATCAGTGTAAATAGAACCGCACCATTGTTCTTTAAACATTGAAATAAATTTATGCACGTCTATGGAACTCAAGAAGTATTCAATAATATCTTCAGAGTTATCCGTAAGCATTTTCTTAAATGTGTAGTATTCCTGATACAGAATATAATGGGCTGTATTTACGTGATTACTCAACATTTCACCCCTTACACTCTGTAATAGTACCCTCTTGCGAATCTCGGACATATACTTCAACTGCTGTATTCCCGTAATAAAGAAACCGTAGCGGGTGGGTTTAAATGTACACGAGTTATACGCTCTCCATACTCTTACCTCCATTCTGATTATGTTATGTTTCATTGAAAACTCGATAGTGAGTTGTTTAGGTTTCCTCTTCACACTCTGGCTGATAACTACTTTTGCTCCGATTAAACCTGAAGGCTTATTAATGCTGTGCGAAATGAATGTTTCGGCATGTAAACATACATTAAGTAGTTCTTCTGTATTCATAAATACCCTTTGGTTACTATAGTTTGTATGGGAGCTAGTACACGTGTAAAATTCACTACCTTCGGGACTTCTTTTATACGCAATTGAAACTCCACAGTCTGGAAGATTTTCCGTCCACTGCACAATGTCCTGTATAGAGATGAAACGGTTAAGTCTGAGCATGTTGAACACAGGAAAATAGCAAGGTTCTTTGCACGAAGGTTCGATAACACTTCTTCCTTGCTTAAAGGTTACAAGGGAACTGAGGGATCATCAGAATATATATATCCTTATCTATTGAAAGTATATAAGAGCTGTGATATTATATTCTAGTCATTCTTAGGAGAGCTTTTGACCCGACAGGATGCATTTCTTAACCAGTGCGTCTCATGGTTGCTGTAAATCAGAATTAAATCTTTTTAATGTGCTACCCACCCAAGTTAGTGTGCTTAATAGCAATTACGTGTCTATCAACCCCACTCACTCGATTACCAATAGCGATGCACCTTTAGAGTTTATAGTAACTGGTTCGGGGGACTTTTACATCGATCCCTGTGACATCCATTTATACTTGAAGGTGAAACTTTTATCAGAAGATGGAAGCGAACTACCTGCATCCGATGATCATGTCGTTTACACTGAGAGTAACTTCTTGTATACCGCTTTCAGCCAGCTGGAAATATTCCTTAATGAAACACCTGTTAATTCAGCTACAGCCTTATACCCGTACAAATGTTATATCAACAATCTTTTAAACTTTAGTGAAGATGCGAAACAATCCCACTTGCAATCCTGTGGGTTCTACAGCTTTAAAGATGTAGATAAGCATATTGACAGGGCAGCGAAATCTCCAAGTAACACATACGAGTTTTACGGTCGACTAATGGGGGATCTACTTAATCAGGAGCGACTTCTACTCCCAGGGGTGGAACTTAAGTTGAAATTGACTAGGGCTGCTCCACAGTTTGCATTGAAAGTAAACACTAAAAGCGGTGCTACGAGTACTCCACCATCCCCAATTTTCAAATTGCTGGAGACCTATATTTATGTACGCAAAGTGAAACTCACGGCTAACAGACATCTTGAAATTGAAAAATCACTTCTTTCCTCAACCGCAAAGTACCCCTTGATACGGGTGGAGACAAAGATTTTTAACTTTACACCTGGTTTATCAAATATTAACATCCCCAACATTGTTAACGCGACTCTGCCCTTGAAAGTTGTAGTAGGTATGCTTGAACATACAGCTGTAGCAGGCAAGTATAAAAAGCCTACCTTTAAATTCCAACATTTCAATTTAAAACGGATCAGTCTTCAAATCGACGGGCATTCACACGGTAGGGATTACGAAACGTCTTATAGCAATATTCCCTATGAGTCGCTGTGCTCTCGGCCATTCTACGACCTGATAGCTCAAACTGTGCAGTGTAGTGATACAGGAACGGGAATTACACTACAAGATTACGTTGACAATTCTAATTTATATGCTTATGAACTAACAGCCGACCTTTCTTCGTCTGCCTCTACTCATTTAAGCGCTGTAACGAGTGGCTCATTAGGATTGAATTTAAATTTTGCTTCGAGCTTACAGGTTCCTGTTTCAGTCTTGGTCTATATGGAATACCAGAGTCTCATTGAACTAGACAGAGTTAGAAACGTGCTTCTAAGCGGTTAACCATGAACGAGGCCGAACTTGCCGTGTTACTGGCATCAGTAAAGGGTTTCAAGCACACGTATGCGAGTAATGAATTAGAAGATATAAAAATAAGAGTAAACGGAGGGCTGATATTTAACACTTCACCTAGATGGGAAACTACTCAGGGTCACTGGGCTGTACTATACAAACTTGATGAAAACTGTATGATTCTAGTTGATTCACTGCATCAATCGATGTTATATTCATCCCCTTATATAAAGCAGTTCCTAAGAAACAATAATTCAAGCTATATGAAAACCTTAACGTTTCCGATACAATCATACTCGTCGCAGCTATGTGGACTCTATGCCGTTTACTTTTTACATGGATTACTTAAAAAGCGCCCTCTTGAAGATCTCGTTAATGTATTCTCAGCTAGAAATCCCATACTCAACGATTTTATTATTATTCATGAAATTCTAAAAATGATGTAATTTTACTCAATAAAGATATTTTAATTGCGTTTCAGTGTATGATATCTTCTCCGTATTCTGTCTATTTTAAAAAAAAAAATATATCGTATAATAATATTTTATGTATATATATATATATATATATATATATATATATATATATATATATATATATATATATATATATATATATATATATATATATATATATATATATATATATATATATATTAGATTAAGACATTATTCCTCATTTGAAATACATATGTAGACTTTAAAGTGTACTAGTTAACCTTTACGCGCATTCCTGAACCGTTGGTTGACTATTAGGCCTAAAATACACACCCTCAGGGCTAAAATCTTTTAAAACCTTGATGTCAAGGTATATTTAGTCAGTATGTTTCAAGGGATGCCCTGTGGGGATGAATTACATACGCTCATTCATTCACTACGAATTGTTTATATATATGCCCGAAATCTTAATAATATAATAATTTATTTAATTAAATATATATATATATATATATATATATATATATATATATATATATATATATATATATATATATATATATATATATATATATATATATATATATATATATATATATATATATATATATATATATATATATATATATATATATATATATATATATATATATATATATATATATATACATTTCTGTTTCAGTGTTTTACGTTCGTTGGAAAGAATTGTAGAAGAAAACGAAAATATGGCTGCAAATAATCAAAAACGTGGTTTAAAACGTACTTTCAGTGGAGATGGAGAACCTGTATCAGAAACCATACTCGTAGAATAGTCGAAGAGGTAGAACTAGTAGAAGCTGTGCGGACCTATGAAAATGCAGTCGAAGCTGATGATGATCAAAGACAGAATACAGCCAAGCCGTGCAAAAGGGTAAGTGCCGTTAAATTATTATTATTATTATTATTATAATTATTATTATTATAATATATATATATATATTCACCTTTATTTTACAGCGTAAGGTGGTTAGACAGACCGAGAACGAAATACCCCTTCCTGTACCAGTGAACACTGATGGAGTTGATCTTGATATATCTACGGATAATGATGAGGAATGTTGAAGCTGAGAGAAAGATGGACTTATTTCTTAATCCCCAAGCTATTGATAATAGGATTCGACCTAGAGTAAGTTTCTATATTATTTCTTAAGCGTTATTATATTCATAGACGTTATTACAATAGATATTCTTATATATATAAATATATACTTATAATTTAAATATTTAAAATTATTCCTAGTTGAAACAGCCAAGGGCCAATGTGTCAACAAAGTCGGAGGTAGACGGGATGCAATTAGCCCTGTTAAGAGAAGACTGATATCCAAACTCGAGCGACGTAAACTTCAACGGAATAATGAGGAACGAGTCAGATCAGAAGCATCAGTCAGTGTTACGGAAGAAGCGGGTACTGTCCAACCTGTTGAGGGATGTATTTCTACAACCCGTCAAGTTGAGGAGGGATATCGAGGAATGGTATGTACATTTCAATACATGATTTTCCTATATATCTGTTCTATAACAATCTACATTTAGTTTTTATATTTACATACATGTTTTTACCCTCGATAGATTACACGTAGGAAGCCAATCAGTCCTATTAAGAAGAAGTTGATCTCCAAACTTGAGCGCCGCAGACTTCGTCGTATCGTAGAAGCCCAAAACCATACCGAGTCAACAGGTCGTGATACAGTAGATGGTAAATCCAATCCAGATCGTACAGTCCGTGATGCCTCAGGTTCTTCTCCAGTTCGCAATACTGAGACGGAAAACCAAGGAAAGGTAAGCATATTTCAAATTCTGGAATACGTATATAACTACCCTATAACAATCTACATTTAGCTTACATGTTCTTTTTCACCTTTCAACAGAAATCATCTGAAGCCCCTCGCCGTAAACAATCAGACTTAAACACTGATGCACCCAATGAATCTCCAAATACACGTGAAGATACCCCTGCTCCCTTATCTGAAACGAATATCCCAACTTCGGAATCTTCGGTAAGGTACAATCTAATTATTCTATATATTACTGAAAAATATTACTGAAAAATATTGTTACATAATAGTATGTATTCGATTGTTTATGAATTTTCATTCTTTTTCCAGAAAAAACGCAATCAGAAAGGGAATCCAGGACGGATCGTAGATGACGGGGCTGTTGCGGGTCCTTCACGCGTAGAGGTATTTCATGACGATGAGGAGGAGGTTGATGAACCGCCTGCACCTTTCTCGACAGAATTATTGAAAGTTACACGTGAAGGATCTACGCGTAATTCTGGAATTATAGACAACCACCGCTTCAGAGTACGTATCGATACCGGACGGATCTTTAATGGAAATCGCGACATTAATGACGTACTAGTAGGTGTCATTCACAGCGTGATAGAACAGATAAGAGGAATAGTGGTATATCAGGAATATACCCTCCGTGCAGGTTTCCTTTTTACGGATAGGAATGGAGGTCAATTCCATATACGAATACCTCATGAGATGATTTCTCGAGCCAATTTGGCGCAATATTTATCGGACCGTTTTCTAGAGCTCTTTCAGTCTGGAGACCAAGCCATGCTGGATGATTTCATTGTAGATGTTCAGATATGTCACAATCCAGCAGGTAATGGTCCAATTGACCCTTCTTCTGTGAACTTTATACATAAAGACGTTAATAAAGTACACCTAAGTATAAATAACAAGAATAGGTCAATAAGAACAAGTGTAGGATGTGGGTTCAGGGCTATAGCAGCCTGCTATAAGCTCCACACTCATGTACCTAAAAAACCAGACCAAGCTGCACCTAAAATGCAAACATTTAAACCTAATGACCTACATGAAATAGGTAAAGAGATCGCAAATCGTTGCGGACTGACTTATGAAGTACCCCTAAAGGCTGAGGATTTTGCAGTAATAGAGGAAACACTAGAATGTAGGATATTTGTTTTTGCTAAAGAGTAAGGACGGTAAACTCGAGATAATGTTTAAACCGCACGAACAGAATAGGGACCTACCTCTTTTTGTAATAGGATATGATCCCAAAGAAACCCATTATTATTATCCTTTTCCAGGAGATTCCATCAAGATAGCTCTAGGCAGTGTAGATCCTGACGTTATCAAGGGCCCTGTTTTCTGTCATCAATGTTATAGCTTTACTGACCATTTAATTAATCATTTACAAAACGAATGCACTGAATACAGATGCGGACAATGCTTAACTTATAAATGTAAAGCTTTGCCGGGCGACACATCTACACTTTTACACTGTGATAAATGCAATCGTGATTTCTATAATGAGGCTTGTCTTAAATTGCATAAAGACCTCACATGCAAATACCTTAACGTGTGTACATTATGTGACAATGAGATAGTAGCTGATAAAGAGTGGATCCATCGACACGATTGCCTGCATATACAGTGTGGTAGAAATAGAAAAAATAACATTCATTACGACAAATGTTTCATAGAGAAAAAAATCTCGTCGTAACAGATGAAGCTTTCGCCAAGCGTAAGCCAACATTCACCTTCTATTATGACATCGAAACCTATAATCATAATAGTCGTGAAGAGGAAGGAGGACGCATAAAAACGGATTTGTTGCCGTATATTCTAGTGAGTATGCTAGTGCTGTGGTGAGGAAGAACTAGACAATTCATCGCCGTGTAAGACTTGCGGTACGGCCCGAACTGAAATATTCAAGCTGAATTTGGAAGCAACAGAAGAGTATGAGAAGTGTCCTGTCGATCTATTTCTCAACTATATATTCAGATTTGCTGAAAAACATAAGAAATCTAATATATTAGTTGCAGCTCATAATGGAGGTAAGTTTGACAATCAGTTTGTTTACAGCAAACTGCTTGCCAGACCTACCGTCCATTCCATATCTTCCAACCCTGTGAAACGTGGAACCAAAATAATAACTATGACCGCTAATCACAATATCCAGTTTAAGGACACGCTAATGTTTATGCCCTGTGCACTGAAAAAACTCCCTAAGTGCATGGGCATTACAGGTGAGCTTTCTAAAGGGTTTCTTTCCTTACCGTTTTCTTACCCTTGAGAATATAAATTACAAGGGTAAAATTCCGGATAAGGCTGTCTTTGAGACACATCGTATGTCCGACAGTGAAAAGGATGATTTTGATCGTTGGTACCAAACATTTAACAATAAGGACTACGATATCATGAAGGAGTGTATTTCTTATTGTGAACAAGATGTTAATATTCTTCGTCAATCCTTCGAGAAATTCAGGGGTATCTTCCTTAGGGATCATAAAGTCGACTGCCTACTTGATTGTTCTACCATTGCTGCATTATCGTTCATGATATATAAAATGCACTTCATGCCTGAAAATACATTGGCCCATATAGGCCGTACTGATGATTCAAACTACTCGTATGACGGTGTGAAATGGCTTACGTTCATGGAGATGTATAAGGGTCAGCGAATCGAACATGCAAGGAATGGGGGTGAGCGTAAATTTAAAATCAAAAACAGGTATCTAAAGCCCGACGGATACGTTGAAATTCCAGCTGAAGACTACGTGCCCTTTGACATTAATGAGTTCTTATCTTCCCGTCAACTCAACGTTAATGAACAAACGATAGAACTGAATAACAGACGACCACCTCCTCCAACTGGTACAGCCATGAAGAAGATTGTCTTGCTCTTCCACGGCTGTGTATGGCATGGGCATCAAGCATGCAAGAAAGGCTTAGAAAGTCTCCATGGCGTGTCAAGTCTTGATAGGTACAGCAAGACCATGAGACAAGAAGCGGATTATAAGGCACAAGGATATGAAGTTATTAGAATATGGGAATGTGAATGGAAGAAAATGAAACAAGAGTGTGAGGTCACTATTGTAAACAACAACGATGAAACACGAACTGAGAAGCTAGGCAGATACGTCCAATCAATCGGAAATGAACTTGCAAATGAGAAACTAGAGGTAGGTGAAGCTTTGTACGGGGGACGTACAGAACCCTTCGTCTATTACTATCCACCGACAGAAGGCGTTCAATTGAAGTACCTAGACTTCACATCATTGTACCCTTTTGTCCAGAAAACAAAACCCTTTCCAGCAGGTACGCCTACGAAACTCGTAGGTAAGGATCTTCCTTCCATAGAAAAGTTCGTCCAAGAAATGAATACCACTTATTTCGGTCTCGTATGTTTCATTATTTACCTCCTAAGACCCTAACTATCCCTGTTCTGCCTGCACGATATAACAATCGGCTAATATTTTCACTTTGTAGAACATGCAGCGAATCAGGATATGAAGGTAAATGCAGACATACGGCCAACCAACGTATGTTAAAAGGAGTATACTGCAGTCCAGAGTTGGAATTAGCTGTAAAGAAAGGCTATGAGATCAAAAAGATCCATGAAATATGGAAATTTACACCTTCAAATGACATATTCGGTGAATACGTTGAAACATTCTTGAAATGGAAAACTGAGGCTTCGGGGTTACCGGATGGTATAACCGATAAAGACTGTGAAGAATTCCTTCAATACCTGCAAGATTTCAAGGACATCGAGGGCGTAACACTTGATCCAGACAATATTAAAAGTAATCCTGGAATGCGCTATATAGCCAAGCTTCTCCTCAATTCATTATGGAGAAAACTAGCTCAACTTATTCCCAAGAATGAATGAGATATCGTTTCGAGTTACGCCCAGGTCTGGGAATTAATGAAGAGAGCTGATCTTGAAGTGAGAAACATTATGGTAGCGGGTGATAAACATATAGTCGAAGTCACACACACTGACTTCACTAATAAAACAGCAAAGGCCACAAATGTAGCTGTTGCATCCTTTACCACTGCTTATGCTAGGAATTATATAAACTCCTCGATTCTCTAGGTCAGCGTGTACTTTACTGTGATACCGATAGCTGTGTTTTCACAGCCCGTGAAGGTGAATATATTCCTGATACGGGGAAATTCTTAGGAAACCTGACGGACGAGATAGGGCCTGGAATATAGCGATAGTTTCATTGTGCACTGGGCTAAAATCACACCTACACCATTCGAATAAAAGAAAGAGAATGATTCGAGTTTTGCTTACATCTTAAAAGCAAAAGGCTTAACGTTGAACAAGGACACCGAGCACATAATTAATTTCCAAGGTATGGCGAAGATTAACTTTGATAAGATGATTAAGGATGTTGAGAAGACCAAGAATCGTGATTGGATGGTCTTAAACGACGATAATCACTTCTACAATATGATCAAGGACACAGACGTAACAGCATTAGCTGTTACGCAAATGATGAGTGAAGATGGTGAATCTTCACTTCACAAAGATATCCATAATCTAGATGACTCCGATCAACCACATGTAAATAATGATAACCAATACCGCGAAGTTAAGGTTCCTGATATGAAAATGCGTGCTAATAAACTAGGTAATGTTACTTTAATAAATGGCATTAAAAGGTTTCGCCACACGTCAAATAAGCGGAATCTTGTTCTAGGTAGTGCTCGTACTGTATCACAAGGATTTGATGGAACGCTAATTTCAATGTAATGTATAATTATAATATATGTATATATTGCTAAAATAAAATATTTATTTGTATTACTCTTTCATTACCATTTTTTATTTATTTGTGTTGCCATTTATTGTTTTTATTTATTTGTGTTGCCATTTATTGATTTTATTTTGAATACATCTATTTTTATACGTAACATGACTGTAAAGTCATAGAATGTGTAATGTATAACGGTCATAAAGATAAAAAACTGTAGGTGTCCTCATAGCGCAGTGTATTAAGCGCATGTACTTCAGGTGTTATTGTATGATGAAGGTATGAAACCTTGACATACAGAGGTTCACGTCACCATTAGGGATGGGGAGTTCTCTGGTAATTAGTACTTGAAGGATCGGAAACCCGGGATACTCCGGTTGACATACGCTCACATCCACGTTCGGGCTATGAAGATACCTTTTATTTTGGGGTGGATTCGAACCAGCGGTTCAGTCGGGCGGGCGGGAACGGAAATATTGCGCCTGCGGGCGCACGCGGCGGGTGGGTACGCGGAAATATTGCGCCTGCGGACGCGCGCGGTGGGCGGGCGGGAACGCGACGGGCTGACGGTTCGCACCTGCGGGTGCGGCGGATTCGAAACAACAAGGTTAAGACATCAAAAAAGGGCTAAGTCCTTAAAGGAAGATCAAAAATTACCGTGAGCAAAAATTGACCCATGGAAGACCAAAGGTTGATCGAAAAAATTAGGGTGGGGTACGTACAACGGTTGTTGACGCAACCGTTTGGCGCAACCCTTCTTCGAAGGGTTGCAAAAATTAGGGTTGCCAAAAAAATTAGGGTTGCCATAAAAATTACCGTGGGCCCAAAATTGACCCATGGAAGACCAAAGGGTTGAACGAAAAAAGGTCAAGGTCAGTCAAGGTCAAGGCCAAAAAAGGGCAAGGCCAAAAAAGGTCAAGGCCAAAAAAGGTCAAGGGCGTCGTGCAATATCGGGTTGTTACTACTATCTTTAACAGAATAAAATAATTTTGATTGATTTATATATCATCATCATCATCATCATTGGGGTTTTCAGATCATGCTTCATTAGTGTTGATACTGGTGGGTGCTCTATTGCGTTTGCGATGCTTGCGTTGGACTGTTTTTCATTCACCTCCCTCTTAGGCACATAACGCATCAGAAGGAACAGAGACTAAACCACTAAGTTTCTCCGGGGAAGAGTGATCTATGTGGTCTACCAGACTTTAGAGAGTTTTAGTGCTCATTATAAGATGGAGCTTCACAGAAGTGTTGAGAGAGGATTCGGGGCACCTGGAGATATCCAACAATTTTGATGGAAAATGCTGGTTTGTTTGTATGGCAACTGATGATGACTGCTCAGTAGCTTTTTAAGCCGACTGTTTGTCAAGGTTTTGAGAGTGTTAGTGTGGTCTCTTTATTGCAGTCAACTCTTCGACATGA
>JABUQX010138323.1:32500-35000 GCA_015478945.1 Trachelipus rathkii
AGCTGCTTTGACTCTGATGACGCTTCGACTTCTGCCACTAAGTGGGAGCTGTAGTCGTTGACGGGATGAGCAGGTTCATTCCTTCTTCGACTAAATCTTTCTCTCCTCATAATCCATGGTTGAATCGTGCTTGTTCTCTGGCCATTCAGGGTAAAGACAGTGCATATCAGGAGTGGAAAAATTCTCGTTGCTCCTTTCACTCTCGCTAATTTACCTCAGCTGAAATCATTTGCAGGGATACTCTTCGACGAGCAAGGCGGGCTTTCATCAAACGAAAGTGCGCTAACCTCCTTGGATCTCCTACTGCAAATCTTTCTGGCCTCTTGCCAAAAGCATCTCTAACAATTTCTGTAAATCATCTTTTGCCCCTCTTATTCGATCTGATGGCTCTGTTGCTAACTCTCCAACTGAAAAGGCCAATCTCTTCGGCCTCCTATTTTCCCCTAACTCAACCTTGGACGATTCTGGCATTCCCTCCTCCTTCTCCTTCTCCTTCTCCTCTCAGGTGTCCTATGTCTTTACCTGTGATTACATTTGATCAGTTGTGGGCTCCTGGAATCTATGAACGTTAGGAAGGCGGGTGGCGGACAGCATTCCTCCCCGAGTTTTTGAGGGAGTGTGCTTACGTGCTGACCCCGCCTCAGTTCAACTATCATTCTCTGCTCATCGAGTGTGCTTCCGTGCTATCGCCGCCCCTCGTTCAACTATATTCTCTATGTTTATCTCCAATACTAGCTCAATACTAATACTAATACTACTAGCTCAATACTAATTCTCTTCCATCTTCTGTGTTCCCTGCTGATTTAATCTGCCTCACTTTAAAGCCGTCTGTTCTCATCTGCGTAATTTACTTCTTGGATGAAACTTTGGTGCTGCAGCTTTACCCCTCCCCTGAATAGGGCTCTGCCTGAGTGGTGACAACTAAAAAAAAAAATGTACCACTCCACCTATACCATAAATAACTTCTTCATCAGGCTTATGTGGGGAACCTTATCCAAAAGTTATATATATATATATATATATATATATATATATATATATATATATATATATATATATATATATACTCATACCTATATATGCTTTTATATATATTTATATATAGAGAGAGAGAGAGGAGAGCGGCCGAAGTAGTTTTTTTTTTAAATTAGAATTGGAAAGGAAGAATAAAAATAAAAAAACAGCAAAAAAATCAAATTCATATTAAATTTCAATAATAATAATAATAATAATAATAATAATAATAATAATAATAATAATAATAATAATAATAATAATAATAATAATAATAATAATAATAATAATAATAATAATAATAATAATAATAATAATAATAATAATAATAATAATAATAATAATAATAATATATTTAGGTTATTTTTCAAAGTAGTTTCCCATTAAAATACATTTTCTTTCAAGGAAAACGAATTTTTGCCAATATTTTAAGTTTGTTTCATCATATTTCGTACTTTATAAAATATATATTATTTCTAAAGTAAGGAACTTTAATTGACTTATTTTTGTAAAAGAGTGAAATTTATTATTATATTTCACTGATTCTAATAATAATTTTGAATTTATAATTTCTTTAATAATTTACTATATTTCAGAAGTCCGAAGTTTGAACAAAATTTTAAAGTACTTATGCTTTAATATGAGAAACAAATTCGCTCAAATAGTTCTTCAGCGACAAATCTATAGATGAGCTAACCATGTTAGATCACTATACATTTTTGGCGCAATTTGATTGGTGAACATTACACAATGTAACAAGAAAAATGTTTCTTCTGATTTTTCTTTTGCATTTTTTATTAATATTAATTCATTGTAATTGATCCACTTTTTCAAGCGCATATATATATATATATATATAATATATATATATATATATATATATATATATATATATATATATATATATATATATATATATATATATATATGTTATATATATATATATGAAAATGAAAATAATAATGAAATTTGAAAAAAAGATTGTTTTATTTTTTATCTCATCTGGTCAGTCATCTCCGCATCAACAGATGATTGGACGCTTCGCCACTGATATATATATATATATATATATATATATATGCTCTACATATATATATATATACTTTATATAAATAGGCCTTATATATATATATATATATATATATATATATATATATATATATATTATTTAAAGATAGTTTCTTTGCTAATAAGCCTTGAAATAGTTTAATTTAGTATGGATGTACTGTAATAGATAGAACTAGTTTAAAGCCATAGGCATGCAGGTTGGTATTATTGAGTTCTTCAAATATCTTTAAAAATTTTATCCAAATCTAAAGATTTAGCAAAATAAGAATGATAATAATGTTTGAAACAGCTTAAGTCACAGTAAACATTTTCACTCTGCTCAACATTAAGTAAATGAAAGAAACAACCTCGTCTAACTACCATTGAAACAGCTATCTATACAGTACAGTTATATAAGAAAAAACTATTTTCAAGACTA
>JABUQX010138323.1:42500-50000 GCA_015478945.1 Trachelipus rathkii
GTAATTATCTCTATAAATATGATTGGACAAGTAGTTTGGTATAGTAAAGCCAACGTTGGAGTCACTCGTGAGCCACGTTTCAGTCAGAATTATGATAGAAAAATCAAGATCCAAAATTCTTAAGAGACAAATAAATTCATTAAAGTTCTTTCTTACGCTCCTTATATTTAGTGCAAGAACATTTAGCTTTTTTTCAAATTTCTGACATTCGGCACTATTGCATGTATCAATTTCAATCACCTCCGTATCGCAAAGTAGGTTATCATAATTAATTTCAGAGTTAGGGTCAAAATTAGGCATTTTTTATGAGCAACAACGTGCATTTTGGTCCTGTGCAGTGCTACATCAGAGATACAGTTTTGCTACATAGATTCAGCATGCTACATCAAAACATCATGGAAGACAATTGTAATAATTATTATAACCATATTTTGTAAAAATTTAAGTTATGCATAAAAAAGAGGAATGAGGTAAAGTGCCTATCTAATCATGGGGCAACTCGCCTATATGGGCGCTTTGCCCCATCAATACAATTTAACACCTTTTCACTACAACCGATCATAATAGGTTGTAACTATTTTCTTTTAAATTATTATTAATATTAATTATTATGACTATATTTTATAATAGAATTATTTTTAGCCAAATGAGCGACCACCTCTGTCCAAAAAGTCCTTGGACACCCTCATTTGGGAGTGATAAAGACATAGTATCCCCCTCAAATTTGGTATACCCCTTTCCTATGACGTAACCTCGTCGTATACGAGGTTACGTGTCCGTGCACCCCCGGAGGTGGTGCCGGCCCCTAAAAATAGGAAATGTTCATAGAAGGATTGGTAAATAATAAACCGACAGCGCTTCTGCGAGATATTATATATAGTATCTATATATATTATATATAATATATATATATATATAATATATATATATATTATTAATATATATATATATATATATAAATATATATATATATATTATATATATATATATATATATAATATATATATATATATATATATATATATGGCATTGAGTCAAAGGGTTAGGGTTCGATTTTTTATTCTCGAGTTCCATTGGTCATATCCTCTTCCAACTTGATACCCCTATAACTGGTTGTTACCTCGTCATGGATAGGTTACGTATCCTTCAACGGTCCGTAGGGATGTAGCCCCCGAGAGTTTATTCTAGCTATGGTTATTATATAATGCTAAGCTTCTGGTGTGAGGCGAAGGACTAAGCTTTTATGGTTCGGATCTTTTGATGCAAAAGTTAATTTTTGGAGGGTTCGGACTTTTTTATATATACGAATAGGGCTAGCCCTATTTCAAAGTTATTTGATTTCGTTTTCATTTCTGTGAGGGATAACTTTAAGATTCTAATATATTTTCTTTTACCCGTAACAATGATATTTTAATTCTTAATTCTTATAACTTCTAAGAGTCGGGAGTCAAAATGGAGCGGGAGCCGGAGCCTGAAGAGCTTGAACTGCGTCGGAGCCGGAGCGGGAGCCGGAGCGGGGCCGAAGCCAGAGAAGGAATCAGAATGGAGGCTGACAGAGTAGTACGGTGATTGAATGCGAAACTTTCTTTTGACTTGCATGATGTATGGGCGCGAACATTCTTTGGTTTTATTAAAAATTATTGATTAATCAATAGATCAATAGATCAAACTCTAATCAGCCACTCAGCCCACCCCTACCTTGTCATCTGTGATAGTTGATTAAGCGATTGAAAGTCATATTCGAAAACATTTTAATATAACTTAACCGTGAAAAAAATATCAAAATATCAGCCACACGCTGGGTATTAAGGCATAAAGACGGTCTTCATTGGAAGATGATGGGGAGTATTATTTTCTTTTCCTTATATATATATATTATATTATATATATATATATATATATAATATATATATATATATATATATATATATATATATATATATAAATATATTTATATATATAAATATATAGATAAAACAAATGTATACATAATTATATATTATAAAAAAAAAAAATATATATATATAATATATTATACATATATATTATAGATATATATATTATAATTATATATATAATATATATATATAAATATATATATATATATATATATATATATATATATATATATATATATAAATATAAATATATTATATATAATATATATATATATATATATATATATATATATATATATATATAATATATATATAATATATATATAATATATATATATAATATATTTTATAAAATATAATTATATATATATATTCTTATTATTATAAATATATATATATATATATATATATATATATATATATATATATATATATATATATATATATATATTTATATTTATATATATATATATTATATATATAAAAATATATATATATATATATATATATATTATATATATATATATATATATATAATATATACATATATATAAATATATCTATACACATATATTTAAATATATCTTGAATATTAAAAACATATTTATATATATATATATATATATATATATATATATATATATATATATTATATATATATATATATATATTATATATATATATATATATATATATATATATATATATATATATTTCTCGCAGCTGACATAAGATGAAGGATAAACTGTGGATCCTCTATATATTCATCAAAGATTCAATTTCATCTAATGTGATGGAAGTGTAAATGTCTATTGCAGCACTGGTCTAGTCTTCAGTATAACCAGGTTCAAATGGGTTCATTTTCTCATTCCAGAGAGAAGTGTATCTTCCCACATTATTTGTAGTTTAAACATGTCTATGTTGTTTATTTTAGGGTAAACCACATACATCATCGTAAATAATGTAGATTATACCATGAGTTACATGTATTAAATTGTCAAGCGTATCTACTTCTGTAGGTGGGCTGATAATTACACTGGTAAACAAATTTTGGGAACCTTTTCGTAACTGAAATAAAATTAGGTAAAACTATACGTATTTTTCATGCAGATTCCGAAAATGATTTTAGAATTCTTGTATCACGTATAGTTTTTGAGTTACAAGCTTCCAAAGTTAAGGTATAATACCTCCAAATATGCGTATGTTGTAACAAAGATATATTATTATTATTAAACTTGACTATAAAATTAATTAATTTTATAGTCAAATTTACAGTTATGATGTCACGAGTAATAAAACATGTATGTATAATGCATTACCACATAAAAATGATATATATTTACCTTAATTTTCCTGAATTTGTGCCACATTGAACTTTCGATAACTACTTTTTTTTATGTTCTGAAGTGTCTTCTCTTTTCAGAAACCAGCAGTAATCACTCATCATTGCTTCATCCCATCTGCCCTGATAACGTTTCTCCATTTGCTGTATATCTTGGTGGAATCTTTCACCTTGTTCATCGCTTACTGCCCCGAGATTTGGTGGAAAGAATGTCAGATGAGAATGTAAAAATGTATTTTTAGTGACATTCTGCAGCCTAAGTTCTTGTAATTAACTAGCAACCTCTCTACTATACGATCGCTATTTTCAACTCGTTTGTTTCCAAGGAAGCCTGTAATAACGTCTTTGAAGGAATTCCATGCAGATAGTTCATCATGGTTTAATTTCTTGTCAAAAGCGGGGTCACGTTGTAGTTGTCGAATCTGCGGTCCGACGAAAACGCCCTCTTTCAATTTAGCGTTACTTAAGCCACGAAAAACGTCACATAAATATTTAAATCCATCTCCTTCCTTATCCATGGCCTTCACAAAATTCTTCATCAATCAAAGTTTAATATGTAATGGATGTGGTAAAATAACTCGCTTAGGATCTACAAAGGGCTTTAAAACTTAACATTCTCTTTGCCCGGGGTAAATGTATCTCTTTCTCTCCATGTTTTTCGTACGTAATGTTGCTTAGTATCCCGGCTGTCCCATAAACACAAAAAACAAGTGTTTGGTGAATCCTCCCTGTAGACCAAGAAGGAGTCCAACAACTTTCAGATCACAACAGATAAGCCATGTGTGGTCATAATATTTAATAGCCTTCAATATTTCGGACATACTTTCATAGTTTTCCTTCATTCCAACAGCATGCGCAACCGGAATTGAGGGAAACTTGTTTGAGTTATGCAATAAGACGGCTTTTAGGCTAGTTTTTGAAGCGTCTATGAATAAGCGTCATTCACCATCTAAATACGAAATACCAAGCTAGTAGTATCCAACACATTTGGGACCTCGTTATCTAACCGCAAAAGTCTATAGGCTAAATGTTCTAGCTTCTAGCACGTGCCGACCTATATTGTAGAATACACCCGATATTAGTGTCTACCCCTATGTTATAAGGTACGGGGAATCGATTAGTGTGTATTAGAAGGTGCTAGAATGCTTCCTTGTATGAGTTAGCCCCCCGCCCCCCTTTTCTAGCACTTTCTAGCACGACATATCCTACGTCATAGAATACACCCGGTATTAGTGTCTATTCCTAGGTTATAAGGTATGAGGATTCGATTGGTGTATATTAGAATGTGCTAGGATGCTTCCTTCTACGAGTTAGCCCCCGCCCCCCTTTTCTAGCATTTTCTAGCATGCCATATCCTACGTCATAGAAGCACCAAATATTGGTGGTCTATCCCCTATGTTATAAGGTACTGAGGATTCAGATTGGTGTTATTTAAAGAAGTGCCTAGGATGCTTCATTCTACGAGTAGTACCGCCACCCCCTTTTCCTAAACCTCTTCTAGTGCGATAATTCGTTATGGTGACGGAAATACCCGATATTTGGTATCGAATTAGTACATAAGCGACACTGCCTGAATCGATTCATGTGGTTTACGACGGAATCGATTCACTCCTAACAAGAGTTAGTATTAGATATTACCCTAACCCCCTTTTTTTAATGCACCTGTGGCAACATTTTTTTGTTTCTGGAGCTACGACGTCGGGGTTCGGTGTTGTCTAGTATGTTTTGAGGTATGCCGAGTCGATTGCCGCATTGCGAGCACGACGTTTCAGCCGTTCGTTTTTTAGAACCACCAAACATGCGTTTTCCGTGATGGCTACCCTTACGTCAAAACCTATCGTGACGGGTGTCAAACAGGGTAGAATGTCTCAAAATAGAGATTCCCGTAGTTACTTTCCCGAACGCCAGAGTCCCCATAGCCCCAGCCGGGGGTCATTTATTTGGTATCAAACGACACCAAATGTCACATCTTAGCAAAAGAGGTGTTAGAGACATCGTATCCTCTTCAAACTTGGCAAGCCTTCTTTATATGTTGCAACATCGCTGCATACAATGTTTCAAGCCGTTAGTCTAAGGAGGGTGGGGGTCCCCGCCCCCCCAAACCTAAAAATGGACTTAGAAGCTGAAATTTGGTGAGTGTTAGAAGAGAATAAATGAAATAGATGGCTGGCTGTTTAAATTAATTGGAAACCATATGGGGCCGGGAGCCGGAGCTGGTGTTGCGGTGCAGAATGGAATTCTGGCCCAACCACATATTTGCCAAATGAGGTGTCTACCATCTATGTTTTCAAATGGTGGGTACGAATTAATTTTGAGGGTTTCAGTTGCTCAGCTGTTTCTAGCTCTAAGCACGACATGTCCTACATCCTAGAATAACCCAATATTAGTGTCCTTCCCAATGTTATAAGTAGTGGAGTCGATTTGGTGTATATTATGAAGGTGTTAGGATGCTTCCCTTCTACGAGTTAGTATCCAACCCCTTTTCTAGCACTTCTAGCAATGACATGTCCTAACGTCATAGAATACACCTATATTGTGTTTACCCCTGTGTTTTGAGGTATGAGGAATTCGATTGGTGTGTAATTGAAGGTTGTTTAGGATTTGTTTCCTTCCTCTATGAGTTAGTACCCTACACCTTTTTTATGCAAGTTTCAACTTTGTTATTTTTCGAGCTAGAGAGTTAATATTGGTGTCTACCCCTATGTTTCGAGGTATGCCGAGTTGATTTCTGGCATTACAGAGTGGGATCGGAGATTTCCTTAGGGTCTTTTGCACCGGTGCTGTGGTGCTCATATATACATATACATATAACATATACATAATATATATATACATGGTTGTTCAGGTGCGTCTGCCTGGGCCCGAGGTTTTCGTCGCTGCATCCGAGGAGGGAAGGGGTCTGATTTACAAAACCACAGCCCACTTAGTCTGAATTTTGATGAATGAATGAAGATAATAAATGAAATAGAGTAATGAGTTTTATGTGACGAGCACATGACCCGGAGCCGGAGTTTGTGAATTGGCGGAGTCAAGACTGAATTCTTGACTCTCACTGCCTATTGAGTAATTGATGGTGTTTATATATGTTTCAAAGGACATATGATTCCGAATTTTGGGGTTTTATAACCCCAAAATGAGTTTGAGGACTCCTTGAGAGGGACTCAGCTGGAAAAAAAGGAGGAAAGAAAAAACTGGAAAAACTGGAAAAAAAGGAGAAGGAAGAAGAAGAAGAAGAAGAAGAAGAAGAAGAAGAAGAAGAAGAAGAAGAAGAAGAAGAAGAAGAAGAAGAAAGAAGAAGAAGAAGAAGAAGAAGAAGAAGAAAGAAGAAGAAGAAGAGAAAGAAGAAGAGTATGTTTAGTTAGAGGTCGTATGCACACAGTCTTACATTTTTTATTTCAAACTGAGGCATTTTTATTTATAGAAAACTTGTTTCATTACCAAAGTTAGAGTTAAAGTTATAGATAAAGTTAAAGTTAAAGTTAAAGTTAAATTTTCATGTTGAAGGATAAGATTTATATTTTTCAGGTATTATATACAAATGTTTTTTGAAAAACATTGTCTTTTAATGAAAAACATTTTTGTTTTTTCGAAAACATTGTCTTTTGATGAAAAACATTTTTGTTTTTTGAAAAACATTTTTAAAAAACATTGTTTCCAGGAAAAAAGTTGTCAAATTTCCATGAAAAACATGTTTTTTATGGACCATAAAGCAATAAAGCAGTAAAACACTACAGCAAACAGCCCCCAGGGGGCCTCACCCACCCTTACCCACCTCGTGTTTTACTGTTTTACTGCTTTACCATACTTATTATTAATAAAAATATATATATCCCTCATTTTTTCTTTTACAAACTTAAACACAACATAATAATACATAGTAAGGGTGAGTTAAAACAAGATTTTTAAAAAAAAATAATTTTACTGAAAAAGTGCATTATTTAAATATAAAGAATATATATATATATATATATATATATATATATTATTATATATTATATATATATTATATATATAAAAATATATTATATATATATATATATATATATATATATATATATATATATATATATATATATATATATATATATATACGATATTAGTATATTTATATATATATTACCGAGGATTATACATGTTGTTTACATAAGGTATTTTTAAAATTACAGACACCATTTTTAATATATATATATATTTATTTAATATTATATAATAATATATATATATATATATAATATATATATAATATATATATATTATATA
>JABUQX010138324.1:0-18139 GCA_015478945.1 Trachelipus rathkii
GTATGAGTAGCCCTTTAAATAATACAACACGACTACCCTGATACGAACGAGAGGATCATGGCAGCAGACATCATGGCTCCATAAAGCTTGAGAGAGTATGCGCAACGTAGCTATTCGACCACAATATATATAGAGATGAACGCACCTCTCGCATACACACCTATTACATACCATTACAACCATCAACATAAAGAGTAAGGTATCGCGCCATTTAAGAAAAACAACCACCCAGTGCGACGATGAGTAGCAAGAGTTTTACACGAGCGCAAAAGGATATATTTGTACATCAAGAAACATATCATCATTAATAGCAAAAGAGCAGAGGCGATTTGTAGAGAAGGAACGAGTAGAATATCTTTTGATATGGCATAGAAACACTACTATCGGGTATCTAAACAAGAAGTACTAGTATACTAAGGTAAAAAAACATAAGTTAATTTATTGCTAAATGTCACAGCATAAACTTAAAGCTTGTCCAAAAGAGGACGCTCGCATGGATTATTTTCTTTTCGAAACACCGGAGTCGTAAATGGTCTCAACGTCCCGATTCAGAAATATGGATGAACTGAGGAATTTAAACTGTTTGTTAAAAACTTCAAAAAGAGGAAGGCATTAAGTTTATTTCTGTTGCAGGTAATAACACTAAATTAGATGGGTAGTAACTTAACTCAAGAACTATATCGTAAAGAGAAGAAGTTAAGTTAAACGTAAAAATGGTAAAAATAAAAAATTGAATGATCAGCATAATATTAATATAGCGAATAAACAATTGTATGACAAAGTGTTTTAGCATGGGGGAGACAAGACGTATAAAAAAAACAGACATTGGAAAAAAAATCATATAATTTTCCACTCAGGTTGCACTAATACCATGCATCATCATATAATTTATATCTTCAATGTAAATATTAAGGCCTATTATATGTAGGAACATCTATTTTATTTAGGCTTTATTATATTTATATTTTGAAACTGAATACTATCATTTGATATACCAATCCATTTTTTCTTCTTATGACATGTTAAGAATATGTATGAGAACCACGGACCCAACCCCATGAGTGATTAATTCACCCAGTAGTGGCCCACTTTCCTCAGAAATCAAAGGAGGAGAAGAAAAGTGACACAATACAACATTTTTGAAAGATTTCATAAAATAAAAGAGACAAATGATTTAAGATATATCCACATATTATTGGAGGATTTGACGCTTATAAAAAAAAAAAGTTGTTCAAGGTTATTTATGACATCATTGTTGACGATCATCTTTCAGTCCTACAGTCCGATTACTTCGTTATACTATGTTTCTCTAAAGCATCTCGACGTCTGTATACGCAGTCCGAGTTTCATACTAATTCTTCAATTCATATAGATGCAATGAAAATGGCAGAAGCACAGCTTTGTCTTCACCACAGACATGCCAGAAAAGGATCAAAATCAAACTCGAAGGGATTTATAATAAGAAATTATCATGGAGAAAGGATTAACAAATAAAATAAGTGATGCAACCATAGAGAAATGTGGGTTGAAATCCTCCATATACCTGATGACCTCTATTCGCCTAGAATCAGAAATCAATCAATTAATTGTATTAAGTATTCACATTATTCAGAATATTTAGACAAATTCAGCAAATTTATAAATAATGCATTTATAATTGAAAATGAGTATTGGTAATACTAGTAATAAAAGTAAGATCATAATAAATGAGCTTTTCTTTAAAGACATTACTACAATATACAAGATTGTGAAAAAAAAGTATATATGTTGATATACTGCATATAATTAAATCACATTAGGAAAATAACAGTTTCATTATAGGCTAAGTAATAACTAATAAATAAAGAATTTTAAGGGCAGTTGAAAGACGGAATCGGATGTTTGAATAGGCATTTAACAGTTGATAGTAGTTTATATCAGATCTGGTGTTTTAAACACTTAATTTATCATAATGGATATTATAAACATTATCAGACAAAACATTTTCTGTCATTGCTTAAACATACTATGGTTCATGGAGACAGAAACTGAAAGAGTGGCTAAGGCCAAGAAGCCAAGTACTCATGCAAAAATGACAATTTCTAAATCCTAGTATGAAGTTAGAATATTATGAATGCATCAATATTATTATAATACACTAATCAAATAAAACGTGTGTAATTAAAAGATCATGACAAATTATAGGGAAGACACATTTAGTTTGAAAACTGGAAAAACAGACTGAATAATAAGGATTAGTACACCCAGTAAAAAGATGAATTTCAGTTAAGAGCATGAGTCTGGACTGGATTGCAAATACTAACAATTAATAATGAATCAATAGATTAATATAAAATAATCAATAATAATAATAAATAATAAATAGATAATCAATAATAGTAATGAATAATAAATCACGACCAGAAATGAATGCAGAGCGAAACCACACTAGAAAGGTAGAGAGAAAATGTGTCTTGGAAATATAGAACTGGATCAACCTTGGAATAAGTAACGAAATTGATCTTGGGATCCTTACTTAGCTTGTACAAAAGAAAAAAACTAACTGCACTCAATAATTTGTTTAAACTCTTTATTAGTATAGATTCTCATTTTTATCTGATTCATAAAACAAAACAAAAGAATTATATATCTTTCATTTAATTAATTATTATTAATTGTGCTAATAGGGTGGGAGAGAAGGCGTTGTGATTCTGATGAGTGACTTAGTGGCAAGCACGACGCTATCGGTGGATTTTAAGTCTGCTTGTAAGTACTATCCTGTCAGTTAAGATTAAAGTTTGATCGACAGGTTAAGGCTATAACAGTAGTAGAAATAGCTGCAGCAAACTGGTACCATACTGAGCGGATGATGTGGAGACCATTTCTGTGAAAATGCTAAACATATTTTTGGACACGGATCGGAGTGCGGAGGATTGCTAGAATAATTGTGGTAAAGGGGACCCTGAATAGGCTGGATCAGGTGATCAAAGATATGATCGCAACTCAGTGCTTTTGGGGTTGAAAGAGAAATGAGAAGTGGAAGACAGGTGATGTCATTACTGTGAGTGAGATAGGTCTATGCTATGTCAAGCAATAGCATTTTTTAACAAGGCTTATCCCATAAATAGTAGCGAGGAAGTTGGTAGAGAAGATTGGTGGTCTGAAGTGAAGAGCACGCGATTATTTTTTGTATGAGTGGAAGAAGGACCTGTTGAGTATTTAGCTGTATGTTAAATTGGTGGCAGAGTTGAGGATGAGAATATCAGATACATCATTCATGTGGCTTTCTGTAAAAATCTAGTATAGCAGCGCGCACTGCGACATAGAGAAAGAAAAAGTAAGGAATGCGGGAGAATTGTATTATTAGAAGTTGAAGTGAAGAGCAGGATTTATTTTTTGTTGATGAAGAAGGACATGTTGAAGTATTTTAAAATGATGTAAAGAAAGCTAATATTTTTAACTAAAAAAATTTCCCAAAAATTGCATATAAAATTTTACAATAATTTATATGTTTAAACTAAGGGTTGTACAAAAAAAAAAAAATTCTGAAATTTCAACAATGCTTGTGGGAAAGACCAATATAAGTACTGCTATTAATACTTTTCAATAATTATATTTAGTTTCTTTGAAATTACTACTTTTGTAAAGTGGGGGAAAATGAAACGCATGATATTTAGCGAAACAACATTTTTCCAGTTAAATCCCTAGAATAATATTTTTTTTATAATACATTTTGCACATAATCCTTTATACTAATGTTTCATAAACAAAATAAAAAACTAATTGAGAAAATTAATTTCTAAGTTATTTTATTAGAGATGCCCAAAAATTACAAGAAAAAAGAAAGAACAAAAAGATTCCAATACAAACAGGATGATGTCATAAGGGCTTTACTTTACATCAATGATGGTATGAGTGTAAGAGAAGCCTCTAAAAGGTTTAACATCGCTGTGGCTACTCTTTGGAGAAGACTAAAAGGCAAAAGTAAGAGTTCCAGGACAATGCGAAAGATTGACAGCTCTTCTCCCCTATGAAGAGAGGATAATGGCACAACATCTGGCTCTACTTGGAGAGTATGAACTAGCTTTCGACACATCAGACTCGAGGCAGTTTAAAAACAACCACCCAGGTGCAGATTGAGTACAGAGTTTTACAGAGAGGAACAAGGATATTTTGTCATCAAGAAAATATAAAAAAATTAATAGAAAAAGAGCAGGCATTGGTGAGAAGGAAAGAGTAGAATATTTTGATATGGTAGAAAACACTCTAATGGGTATTAAACAAGAATATATATTAGGGATGTACCGGAACCGGGTTCCGGCTATATATATATATATATATATATATATATATATATATATATATATACTCTTTCTCTTTCTTTCTGCTCTATATTTATATATATATATATATATATATATATATATAGTAAAAAAACTGAAGTTACTTATAAAAATAATAAAACTGAAACTTTCCAAAGAGGACTCGCAGGTTATTTAACTTTCAAAGAGTTAAATAGGCTCAACTCCTTCAGAAATTGGATGTGAGGAATTTTCTGTTTTAAAAACTTCAAAAGAGAAGGCATTAGTTTATATTTGTTGAAGTATACATAAATTTAATGGGTGTACTTAACAAAACTTATTATAACCAAAACTTAAATTATAATAAAAATAGTAAAATTACATAGGAAAAAACATTTTGCAAGTGTTTTAGATAGGGAGGAAAGACGTAAAAAAAAAAAAGATTGGAAAAAAATCAATATTTCCTCAGGTTGCACTATACCAAATAATCACATTTAATTTTATTATGTAATATTAAGCCTATTTATAATGTAAGGACATCTTTTTATTTAGCTTTTTATTTTATTTTTGACTGAATATTCATTTCACCATCCATTTTTTCTCTTATGACATTTAAAATATGTATGAGCCAGGACCCACCCCATGAGTTGATTATTCAACCCAGTGTGGCCACTTCCTTGTTCGTGGCTGTGGTGGGTCCATTACAAGAACTCAAAAAAATATATTAGCCCACCTGAGGATCATATTCATAAGAGTTGTATTAGGTCAATTCTGCATCTTTTAATTTCAACTAGATTCACATCATTTTAATAAGTAAATTTTAATTAAAATATATTCCAAATAATTAACACCCTGTAAACAAAATAAAAAAATTCTTGATAAATAGTGAAAAGTGGTAGTGGTAAGTATCTTGTATATAAAAAAAAAAAAAAAAAAAAAAATGGAAATGCAATCCAGTCTTCAGAATATATTTAACAAATATTCACTTTTTTTCGTATTCAAGTATTCAATCAAGATTTTAAAATTAATTAATAAAGAATATAGGCAAGACACAATTATGGTAGACTCTACTTCAACTAGTGCTCTATTAACGTTTTCAAAGCTTCTTACACAGATAATATACATATAATAATAATAATAATAATAATAATAATGTAATAATAATAATAATAATAATAATAATAATAATAATAAAACAATATGTCTTTTACTTTTCTTTTTTTTATTTTGTTTTGTTTTTGAGAGCCGACCTCACCAACGAAGGGCATATCAATATTTCACTTTCCAAAAAAATAGATTTTTTTTTTTTTTACCTGTTCGACCAATATCAAATTTTCAGAGCTTGTATATTCGGGTGAGATACATCTTTTTTACTTAAATAATTTTTTTGTATACTCAAAAGAAATTTTTTTTTAAAATATCCAAAAATTTTTTTTGAAAATTTGCTCCAAGAACAAATCCAAAACTACTGCATATACAAAGAAATTATCCAACTAAAAAATGTGCATCTCCCTCGACTACATATGGTCTCAAAATTTCATCCAAATAGCATGAGCAAAAAATAATTATTGCAATTTTTCGTTTATAAAAAAAAAGTTGGTTTTGAATTTCGACAATACTGAACACAAATTTCAAAAAAATCAAAACACTACTTCATGCATTTTGTATGTAATAGACCCATCCATGTATATTTCAAGTTTGAAGTCATTTCAAAAAAAAATTGTAGAAGTTAAAGCTAAAAATGTCAAAAAGATAGGTTTTGAAAAAAAGAAAATACTGAAAATATAAACACAGAAAAACACCCAAAAATGACAAAAAATGATGTTTTAGAGGTTAGAAAAGCTGCAATTTGCATTTTCCCCATCAAAATTCCCTGAAAATTACAAATTTTATATTCATTTTTATGGGGTTGAAAATTCGGGCTCAGCCCAAAGCAAAATATTCCTTATTCAATAGTAAGAACAACCACACTGTCCAACAACATTCAAACAGTGCTCACAGAACTACAATCAATTATGGATCAACAGTCTGGTAACTAATCTCCCCCAATAATAGAAATAAACTATAAAGAATACGTAATAGTAGTGCAGAGGGGTGTCACCCCCCAATTTTTATAAAAATCACAGGATATACCCTAAAAAAATAATAATGAATAATATTGAAAACAAAAATCATCGCTCTCTTTAGGAAAAAAAATTACAGCCTCTCAAAGTTGTTAAAATCCGCTTACTTCATTTCCACAGATCCATCAAGGTTAGGTCTCATTTCAGACCCTCTAGTTCAGGTTATAAGTTTTCAATTAGGTACTGAAGAAAATCATGTATATAACAAATTATCATAACCTGTTCAGGATAAAATGAACCTAAAGATTATAATTTTTTATAAGGCCCTATGGGAGAATTACTAAACTTGACAATTTTCTTTCAAATCATTTTCGTTTTTTCCTTTTAAGCTTCATTATTTTGGTATCCTGTTTTGAGCCCTGTTACATATAAAAAAAATCATATGGATTACTCTGTTTGAGAGCTGTAACTTTTTCCTAGGCGGCGATTTTTTTGTTTCAGTATTCTTCATTATTATTTTTTTTTTAGGTATAAATAAATTGTCTCTTACGGGGTGACACCCTCTACTACATGACTATGCTACTATTACCAAGAATACAAAACACTGCCCTGAGCACAATAACAAATAAACATACTATAAACCACCCCTATCCAGAACTTACATGAAGAAACCAAAATCCTACCAATTCTAGACCATCTTAATATGATAGGAACCTAATTTTCTCCAAAGTGGGGTACGCAAAGTGATACTTGGGGGTACGCCAAAGAAGTAGGCTCACGATCACTAGCGAGTGTACGATCGTGCATCACCTGAGTGCCAGGTTTTCTCATTGGTGCTGTTTCAAATGTATTATATTGCTATTATTGGCCTAGGGGGGGTACAACTTGTTATTTTTTCCTGTATTAGAGTGCATGCTATCAAATAAACCTTTTAAGTTAATTTTGTACAAATAATACTGTACACAAAATATTTATTTATTTATTTATACAAGTTCGTGGCATGGCCTTAACAACGGCCCCACTTAACAAATGTTTTTATTTAAAGAACTTTGTATTTAAATCATAAGATTATTATAATAGATAAAAATATAAGTAAATGTACATATGGATAGATATAAAATAAAATTATGTAATAAAAATATATAAATATGGTACCTATGAGGTTCATATGAGACAACGATAAAACAAACTAAAGTAAAGTAAAATAAGATACAATACAATAAAATAAAAATTAATGAAATAAAATAAAATAAAATAAATTTATATATATATAAAATAATATAAAATAGAATAAGTAAAATATAGTTTGTACACTTGAGATAAAACAAACTAAAATTAAAATGAAGTAAACTAGAAAATAAAATAAAATTGAAGAAATTTGAGACAAAATAAAATAAATTGAAATAAAATGAAAATAAAAATAAAATGAGATGAGTGAAAATACTAAATACTAAATAAAATAAATTGAAACTAGCTAAATACTAAATAAAATAAATTGAAATAAAATGAAAATAAAATGAGTGGAAATACTAAATACATCTGTTCCCATACATAGAAAAATGAAGAAATTTGAGACAAAATAAAATAAAAAAATGAAAAAAAATTTGATACAAAATAAAATAAACTCAAATAAAATGAAAATAAAATGAGTGAAAATTCTAAATACAGCTATTCCCATACATAGGATGTAGCCATGCAAACATATTTTGAATACATAGTAAACTTTTGGAATAAGAGAATAAAAGAAAAAAAGAAAAAGGAATAAAATTATACAAAACATAAAATATAGAAAAATCATAAAATAAAGTATAGTTTCTTGAAATAAAATATTTATGAACTGGCCTTTTGTGACTAGGAATGTTCATTTAATATATACTACTTGATTGCAATACTTTGAATGGACACAGAATAATTATCAACTTTATTAATACTATAATAGCACTTTTCTTCTATATTATCAGTGCCTCTAATCACTACCACCATTAATTTTTAATTTATTCCACTATTTTTTATTGTGTGTATTATGCTTCCTTTCTCTATATTACCAGTGGCCCAAAAAATTACTGCATTTAATGCTTTAATTTTTACTTTTCTTTTTATGATTCATTTTTTTTTGTTTTGTATTACCATCCTCACCACTACTATTATTATTGATCTGTGTGTATTATTATTATTATTGTGTATTATTATTATTATTGTGTGTGTGTTATTATTATTGTGTGTGTGTGTGCTTTCTCTATATTGCCAGTGGCTCTGCAAGTTTTCATATTATTAGCTCTCATCATTATCCTCCCTGTTATTATTGTCATTTGTTGTAGACATCCTTTTTTCTCTTCTTCCCCAAGATGTATTTAACTTCTTCTATGTTGTGAGGTTTAAATAGCCACCTTCCTACAATCTCATTTAGGTTTTCTGCATGTGGTCTTCGTAGTTCAATGGAGCTATTTCTAAGATCTTCATATTCTGGGCAGATACAAATGAAGTGTATCAAGTCTTCTTCAACTCCACATATGTCACAGTTGATTTCTCCATTTGTGAACCTGTTTCTCCATTTTAGGTTTAATGTATTGGATCTGGCCCTAAAAAGTATCACTGAGTAGAAGGAGTTGTCGTAGTCTAAGCTTTCTACAATTTCTTTCCATCTTCTGTACATTTGTAGACTATCTTTGCTTCCTATCTTTTCTTTCCATTGATGTAGGTCCTAAGCTTTTACTTTTTCAGCGATTTCTTTCTTGTCAAGCCTATCTATTGCTACTATGTCTATCATAACTTTGTCCATGTAGCCAAGTGCAGTCTTCCACCATTTTTTCCCTTCTGCTTTCATTTTTTCAAGTATGTGCTTTAAGACTTCTTTCTTTCCATCTGATATTGATTTCATAAATTTTAATTTGTTAGTTATTATTCTTCCCTGCATTGATGAAGCTCCAATTTCTCCTCTCAGAGTTGCAGTTGGGGTGTACCTATTCCCTCCTAGTATCTTCCGGTATACTGTATTTTCAATTGTTTGCAGCTTGTCTATTTCTTGTTTGGTGAAGCACATTACATTGGATCCATATAAAATTGCTGGGAGAGCCACATTTTTCCAGTATGTTTTCCCTATAAGCAGTTTGTTGCAGCTCTTCTCAATGACTGAACCTGTTTGGCTAGCCAAAGTGTGGGCCTTATTTATGAGATGCAGCTTCTGATCTTAAACATATTTCTTTCATTGTTTACATATAAGCCAAGATATTTTATTTTGTCCACCACTTTAATTCCCTCAATCTCCAACGGTGGTTGTTCCATATTAAAAATCAATATATTGCTTTTCTCTTTGTTGATTTCTAGACCACATTCCCCACTTATCTGTAATAATGTCCTAATGTTTGCAGCTGCGTCATTTTCTGATTCTGCTAAGATCAGTCCATCATCAGCAAAGAAGAGACTGTTTATTTTTATGGAACCATTGTTAAATCCCTTTTCTTTTTCCAGTTCTTTAATTATTTTGTAAGTAACAAGTTTGAATAATGTAGTAGACCCTGTACACCCTTGTTTTATTCCGCTAGTAACCTCTATCTCTACATTTTCTATTTCACTTCCTAACTTAATGTAGGTTTTGTCATCTGTATATACTTGTGCAATGGCGCTTATTATTTCATGGTGGACCTTGTACTCTTTTAGAACTTTTATCAGTGATTCCCTACTTACTGAGTCAAAAGCCTTTTTGAAGTCAATAGAAACTACAATTAATGGTAAGTGTCTTCTGTATGATTCTTCCACGCAGTATTGCAAAATAAAAAGATTATCCTCAATTCTTGCACCTTCTGTGAACCCGGATTGATTTTCCTTTATTTCATCACATATTTTAATATGTTCTTCAATTTCATTTTTAATTAATGTCATGAATTGTTTGTAGGATGTATCAGTTAGTGCGATAGGCCTTAAATCTTTTACAGTTGGGTTCCTCTTTTTTTCTATCATACTTGTTATAGATGTTTTCCATGATGTTGGTTTTTGTTCCTTTGTTAATTCTTTATTGAAACAATTTGTGAGAGCCTGTATACATTGTTCACTTCTCATTAATACCTTATATAGTTCTGGCTTCAGACCATCTGGAAATTACAATAAGGTTTCACTTAAAATTCAATAGCGGTCCTAATTAGTCGTGCTTGTGAAATCAAAATTTTAATAATCAAAACTGTAAAGTGTTAGGAGGTAAATTGTAATTTTCCCTTTCTCAACCTTTATCTACCTACCTCTATTCTCTTTACCTTATACTCACCTATCAATTTAACCAAATAAGTTAGTTAGTTATATTTTAATAAAGCCACAAGGCAGAGTTATCTTAAAAGCTACTAGAACTTCCTCAAGGCAAAAAAGTGCTTTGAATAACCAACATGACTCAAGGTGGATTCCTTCATTCCTCTCTCTCCCTGCTGTCCATTTATTCCATTCCACTGTCCATTGAATCGTCACGTCCCTTTCAATTTATAAAACAGTCATCTGTAATTCTTTCTCTTTCTCTCTTTCTCTCCTCCTCCTCTCTCTCTTTCTCTTTCTCTCACTCACTCCTCCTCTCTCTCTCTCTTTCTCTCCTCCTCCTCCTCTCTCTCTCTCTCACTCATATATATATGTATATACCTATATATATATATATATATGGGAAAATTACACTTTTAAATCACTTCGTTCCTTTGTGTGTGAAACAAACCAAGTAAACACCCCTGGCAATCAATGACTAATTTTCGCATCATTGCTGAAAATTTATAGAGCAGAGAATATATATATATATATATATATATATATATATATATATATATATATATATATATATATATATATTTATATATGTGTGTGTGTGTGTGTGTGTGTGTGTGTGTGTGCATGTCTGTAACCACACTTTATCATAACCTAAACTTAAAAAAGAGTACAGTTGACCCTAATCTAAGCAGTTCACGTTGCGACAATGGAAACCTAACCTATAGCAGAATTACGTTACCCAGAGCAGTAACCAAAACTACCGGACTCCGCGTTTGCAGCAATTAAACTGGCACAGAGTGATGATTCCACCATTCCATTCCTCTCTCCACTCTCTCTCTCTCCGGTCCATTCCTTCCATTCCTTCCATTCCATTCCACTCCATTCCATTTCCATCCATCTTTCCTTCATTCTACTAATTTTATTATGTAATAATAATTCTCTCTCTCTCTTTCTCTATACTCTCTCTCTCTCTCTCTCTCTCTCTCTCTCTCTCTCTCTCTCTATATATATATATATATATATTATGAAGGGAAGGTAAGTGAGTTGACTTGAGAACCACCTTCATTAGCTGAAGACTAGATGATGTTGAAGAGAGTGAGCATTGTCGCGATGAATTGGCGTTTCGTCCCGGGGGGCTGCTTTGGACTCCTCAGTGGTGGTCGTGCAGCCCCTTCCTCGAACGCCACAGAACTCTCCCCAGTGACAATGCCGCGAGCTCACCGCTCTGCGCACCTGGAAGGACGTTGGTCAGCTGTCAGATGAGAGCCAGGTGTGCACACATTAAAGCCACTGAGAAAGCTTCGACCACTCTGTACTCTTACGTGCAGTTGGTCTGCACCTGCAGTGAGAAGCACAGTACAGGCGTTACAGGATGACCGAACAGAGCAGCGCCCAGCAGAAGAAACTTGAATTGATGGGTGTTCATGATTGCTTGCTGGTGTTCGTCGTGCCACTCCATTGGCACATGTCACTCTGGTGGTCACCAATATGAAGGTGGTAAGTGAGTTGACTTGAGAACCACCTTCATTAGCTGAAGACCGATGTTGAAGAGGTGAGCATTGTCGCGGTGAATTGGCGTTTAAGGTCGGGGGCTGCTATGGACTCTCTTCAGTGGTGGTGCACACCCCCCTTCCACCAAACACCACAATATATATATATATATATATATATATATATATATATATATATATATATATATATATATATATATATATATATATATATTTATATATATTTTATATATATATATATATATATATATATATATATATATATATATATATATATATATATATATATATAGCAATAATATATATATATATATATATATATATGCTATATATATATATATATATATATATATATATATATATATATATATATATATATATATAATAATATATATGTAATATACCATATATATATATATATATGTATGCTCTCTTTATTTGTAAATTTAAATGTTTAAAACATGATTCTTGTTTTGAGCTCTTGAGTTTCATTTTCTACCCATCGATGCTACATTTCAGATTATAATAAAACTCATTTGTGGAGTGTTTTGGCCACAGTATCAACCAAGCTAGAAGGCAATGACTGTAAACTAAGTGATGTTTATATTTGGAAAAAAATGAAAATATGGAGCTAGAACAGCTTAATCCACCACCACTCAACAGACAAGATTTATAGCAAAGGTAAAAAGGAGGTATCATCAGGCAGTAACAGAAGCTCACTTATTGGCATATATTTTTAACCCAATATATACTACAGTACTTCCAGAGGATGAGTATTCAAAAGCAGTGGAATTTATGGAATAAAATTAAGAGCAAATTCTCCTCCATGTCATAAAAGTTACCTATTTGATGGGTCTCTGTTGTCAGCAGTGACTCATTCATTCCCGAATTAGTCGTAGTGGTAGTTTGAAGAGGGTAGGTGGTCGGTAATTTTGAAGAGGGTGAGTCAGTCGGGTAATTCGGTAATTTCAAAGAGAATTGGTCCGAGATCGAATTAACTTTCAAGATAGAGTTAATTCGGAAAATTTTAAACGACAAAGTTATAAGTATGACTCTGAATGACTTCAATCACTTCATGCAAGTTTATTCTTCCACATCACAAAATACAATTGCAAACTTCTAAGATTTTTAACCAGCACCTTATGTTTTAATTTGGTTATATTCTAATAATTCAACCTTCAACCTTCAACCTTATGCCATCTATATTTAAGATGCTGGAAGGAATAAACGATATTCCATGGTACGGAGAAATTTCTCTCATTGACAATGATATTATGCCAGCTGTTGTTTATATTGATCCAATCTACAGGGTAAGCAACTGAAGAACAACAGCAAAAGCTAAATATGCACTTTGCAATGTGGCCATTTGTATTAAAAGGGTTGCGGGAAGTTCAAGAAGAAAGGATACATCTAAACATATTGTAAGTGATGAAACTACAACTATCTCCGTTACTACCTTCTCAAGTCTCATTCTTCAGAAAGTTCAGAAGATTAGTATGAAAAGCTTCTAGATATTGAAAAGCTTAGTCGAGACTGGTTCAAGAAAAGGTCAAGGTCCTTCCTAATCATGGCACACAATATTCCGCAACAAATAAAATTTCTTTGCACTGAAAAGAAGTTGAAAAAATTTTATGTAACCGAAGAGTATCAAGAGACATTGTACAAAGCTGAAATTGCTGTTACTGCTCTACCTCCAGCATAAGTTAGCGTGGGTACTTTTCTGCTGTCAACATTCTAAACTAATTTACGATTGAAAGAAACTCTGCCGTGAATAAACTATTTTAAACATCATTAATAAATGCATATATGCCATATGTAGTAGTTTATATATATATATATATATATATATATATATATATATATATATATATATATATATACTATATATACTATATATATATATATATATATATATATTATATATATATATATATATATATATATATATATATATATATATATATATATATATATATATATATATATAACTATGCCTATGCTATATATATACTCTTCTCTATATATATATATATATATAATCAAGTGAACCCCTTTCTAAATATTTACCCTATCAAAAATTTAAGGTGGCGGAAGTAACCTTTTCACAACTCTTAATTATAATAAAAAATAGTTAATCAAAACAAATTAGGTATATGTTTTATTAATTGGAACCACATACCACTGCTACTATATATATATATATATATATATATATATATATATACTATATATATATATATATATATATATATATATATATATATATACTATATATATATATATATATATATATATATATATATATATATATATAACTATATATATATATACTCTTTCATGTCTCCTCTTCATAATATAAATATATATATTTTCTTTCTTTCTTTCTTTCCTCTCCCAGGAAGGATTCTTCTTCCTGTCAGCCGCGCAAGCATCTTTCTCCAGACCTCCCTCTCCTGCACTATTCCTCTTCTCTTCAGCGCTCTCATATTTGGTAGCTGATATCTTTCCAGAGAGTCCTCCACCGATTCCGCCCATCTCTTCTTTGGTCTTCCCCTTGGTCTTCTGCCCTCTGGTGTCCATTCCCATCTTCTTTTCGGCATTCTCTCATGCTCCATCCCTCTCCAGGTGTCCCCCACCATCTCAATCTCCCCACATCCATCTTCAGTGTCATCTTCTTCACACCTATATCTTCTCTAATTTCATTTCTTCTGTCTCTCTTACTCTTTCCAATCATAATTCTTAATATCCTCATCTCCACGCGCTTGTATTCTCTCCCTCTCTTCGTTTATTTGTCCATGTCGCTCCGACAGCTTGGTCTTGAGAGTCAGTATGCCAGTAAAATCCTTTTTAACCTCTATTCCCGATGTTTCTAGCCTCTGTCATGGGGTTATCACGGCTTTCATAACTAATCCATACTTTTCCATTCTTGGCGTAATCTCTTCTTCGTCCTTCCCTTCTGTTAAAACACCCTCCAATAATTGCAGGTATTTACCGCCTTCACCTCCTCCTCTCTCACCATCATTCTAATCCTCTCATTTCCTCCGGTTACTGTTAATATCTCTGTCTTCTGTATGTTCATCTTCATCCCTGCTTCCTCCAACTCCTCAGCAAACAACTCCACCACCTCTCGAATCGCCTCCTCTCTCTCGGCTCCAACATGCCAGATCGCACATGCCATTATGTCCCCTTCAAATTCTCCCAGTCATAGGGAACATGATACAAGTCTATAAAATATTTACCGCAGGACAGTTTTCTGGGGACACAATAAATGTGGGAAGGCGTGTAACTTATGATTCATTCTGTAGTGTTAAAAAATTTTGAATGGTTTCCCGCAGGAGTTTGTTGAAGTGTGACTCACTTGCGACATTAAAGAAAGGATTGGATAGGTATATGGTTGGTTTGTCATATAGTATATTCTGGCGTAGCCAAAGTGGCGGGTTTTAGTTTAGTTATTAAAGTAAACAGCATGTTGTAGCTACCAGTATCACAATAAACTTATTAAAACTTGTATTGTGGTTAGCATGAACCTTAGCTAAAGATTTTACTTTTGGTAGTAGTTGGCGTATATATTATATTGACCTTTGTTTAGGAAATTGACAGGTCTTAGGGTGTGGTGTAGGTTGTTTATTGTTTGTCGTATGGGCATGTATTTGATAAATATTTAGTTGACTGGGACAGTCTGGATAGGTCCATGTTGCCTCTAACTGGTTCTTTGTTTCCTTATCTCTATCTGAAGTAATACTACGAACTTTGATATAAATATTAACTTTCTGATTGGACAACGATATGATGGGTGTAAAAGCAATGAAGAAATGTTTTAGAGGTGTTTAAGCTGTCGAAAATATGCGGAGTTAGATGTTCATCACTGTTCACATTCATGTGAAGTACAACATTAAAAACTTTATGGCACATCGAGTGCAACTATATGCTATTTAGATTGCCAAGGCCGACTACTATTTTTAAAGAAAAAAAAAGAAAGATTTTCCCAGACACCACAAAATGGACAAAGCTCTCCCGAATGGGCGACACAAGGTAGATTGGAAAATTTCGATGGATTTTTACGACCTAATGAAATTTTAAAAGCATTGTTGAAGCTTAAGAGGAGTGGATCAAGATATTAACCTTTTTTAAAAAACTTAGATCTTTTCAAGTCTTTAAGCAAAAGAAAATTTGCTATAAGTTTATTTATTTATGCCTTTAACTTTATTCTCAAACACTCTTTCATTATGTATTTCATTGCATTCTCCATAATTAGTGACAGCAACTGCTCTTAATCATATTGGAAATGTGATGTTTGTTTAGAAGGTTTTCGAAGCAAGCATCAGCGAAACATTTCAAACATTTTGGAAGTTACAAACTTCTGCTTTCTGATAAAGAACAAATTATAATGAATCTCGTGAGAATCAATTCAAAATGAAAAGATATAGAGGCAATTACATTTTATATTTTTTTGATGATATTTCAAACCAGTTAGAGAAGCAAGTTAGCGAATCAAAGATCCATACTTACTAATCTTTATAAAGTTACTTATTCCATCGACATCTATCCAAAATTTTGCTAATTTTGGAAATAAAATTGATATGTGCAGTCATATTTAGATTGTTAAGGATTTAGCATTTACCTCACTCAAAATGTGAAATCCAAAACATTATATGAGACTCTAAAAAGATAGAAAGAAAGCTTTTTTCAATTCTACATGAGAAGAAAATCTAACAGAACTAGGCTTTAATGAGTGTTCATCTTAGCTTCACAATATAAATGAGAGGAAGTCATCAATCATTTTGCTGTTAAGAGATGAAATTAAGAATTTTTTATATGAATAAAATTCTTTTTTTTATTTTATTATATATGCCTGCCTCTCTCACTATATATATATATATATATATGCTACTATATATATATAAATTTCAACATCCAAAAACATATATATATATATATATATATATATAATCTTAATTTACCCCCACCCCCAAAAATATATATATATATATATATATATATATATATATATATATTCCTAATCTAAATATAAAACTCCCCGAAATTTTTTTTGTTACTGACCCTCTATATATATAAATATATATATATATATATATATATATATATATATATATATATATATATACTATATATATATATATATATATATATATATATATATATATATATATATATATTATATATAATTTCTATTTATATATATATAGATATATATATCTCACTATATATATATATATATATATATATATATATATATATATATATATATATATATATATATATATATATATATATATGTAATAACTTTCCTCTCTCCCCTTATATGCTCCTGCCACTCTCATCAACATCATCATCACCCACCTTCTCTCCCAAGACTGGGGGGTTGGAGTCAAGCACACTAGAGGAAACAGAGAAAAGGAGGTAGAATATGGCCGAAAGTGAAAGAAATCTAGCCTTACAGCCCAGTTTATACCCAGCACGAGTGAGAACTCGTCGCATTCAGAAAACCACCTTAAGAGCTTCGCGGGGACAGCGGACCCTCACTGGCATCCCTGAGTGTGGGGTTAATCCCTTAGCCCAGGTGGTGTCCCCCTCACCAAACCTCGTCATTCACCACTATTATGCACCTTTCTTCCTCTGCCAAACTCATTTCTCTCCTCCAGGCATTTCTTTGCCTGACTCAATCCGCCGCCGATTCCCAGCGTTTGGAGTTCCCCAATTACACTCCACCACTATACATCCGGCAACCAACCCGACTATCATTGATCCTTTCCACCTTGATGAAACCATCTCAGCGTATTTTCATTTATTCTCTAATTTACCCCACACCACACATTCTCTAATACGTTTCATTTCTCATTTGTCAATTCTTCTCACCTAACAAGCCCCTAAAGTTATTCCATCTGAGCCATTTTGCTTTATCTATCTTATTCCAAACCAGTCCTGCTATACATTATTGGTGGCTGTGCTTACTCTCATGTATATGTATATGTATATGTATGTATATATATAATATATATATATATATATATATATGTATATATGCGGG
>JABUQX010138325.1:0-5000 GCA_015478945.1 Trachelipus rathkii
GCAGATGTGCGAGACGGTGTTGCGTTCTCTGATGTGTCGAGTGTTCAGCTACTGCTCTGCCACGTATAGAGTAAGGCTTGTGCACGGGATAGGAGCGCCATGTGGTATCATACGTGAGCTTACGTGTCGATGTCGCGGGGCGCCCGCACGTGGGCGATATCGTGGCACAGGTCACGGTTTTGTCACATATTACTGAATGAGAAAGCACACCACCTCTCAGTTTATTCCGTCTTCACTCCAGCACGCCAGATATTCCCGCATAAGCCATCGACATTTCCACATCATCCAAGTCTCCACTCTCCCTCACTGCCCTAAATTACTACTCCATATGCTCAGGAAACGAATTCGGTGAAATGACACACTTCCTGCTTAACAGCCCAGCTCCCACTTAAACCATCTTCTGGTTCTATCCCGTTCCTTACGTACATTTGTCAATTTTTTATACGCTAGCTGCTCCAAAAGCCTTTCTTAAAGTAACTCGCCACTCCGTAATCTCTCTGCTAAACCTCGACAATTTCTTTCTTCCTAGTTACGAGGATCGAATGCTTTTCTCAGATCTATAAATGCGAATGTATGCCTTTTTTGTTGGTAGTGTATATTATTTTTCCGTTATCATTCTTCTGAGCTAACATATGATGCTAAACTATCATCCTTCTACATCACTACATAGTGTAGATATCATCTAGCTATTAGGCGGAGTACATACGTGCGTTGAGAAAGCGTGGCAGATAGTATCGCGGGTGGGAGTATGAGAGTAGTAAGGTGGATAGAACTGCTGGGCCCTCTGGCAAGTCTGGGTTCACAATTTGTCCTCACTCTTTCTTTCAGTATCCTTTCGTATACTTTTGCCAGATGGTCCAATAACGAAATACCTCTGTAATTATCAGTTACACCACCTCTCCCTTTCCTTTATATATTGGTATAGAATGATGGTTTTTCCCCTCTCTTGGAACCTCACTTCTTTCCAGACACTTGTGATCAACTTCAACAATTATTCCTCTCACAGTAGACCAAAGCTACGACCATTGTCTACACTTTTATTAATTCTATTGCCACTCATGTTACTTTCAATTTGTTCAATTTTCCTTTAGGACTACTAATGATATTAAATGGAAATTACCCTTTGCTTCCTCCCCTGTCTCATGCTTTCTCCTCCCGTCCTCCCACCCACCGCACCCCTCCCGCCGCTCCTGCGCGAGTTCCCTGACGCCTCCGGCTTCGCCCAGAAGTTCCGAGATAGGCTGTGCATCTCGTTATCTTCCGTCTGTATTACGGACTTTCCTGTGTTCATGGGCACCTTTATGCTCGGCGTGGCTGTTTTCGTTCGGATCCCCCGATAAGTCTTAGTAATCGGAGATTTTTCTATTTCTCCCCTCACTCTCCCTCCAGCCTCCTCCGCTAACACACTTTTTTGACTGCCGTGTCTCTGTTTTGCTCTTCTTTCAGCACTCTCCGCCGTGGTTTAACTGGCCACGCATACAGAGCTCTTTGACATGAGCCGCTTCTGTCTCTTGCCACTCTCGTCATATTTTTATGTAGATTTCTCTCCCCTCCACCGACTCCTCTAACCTTTCATTCCACATCGGTGACGTTGTCTTTTATCGCGGGTCCTCCTATACCATCTTCTCCGACGTAGTTTTGTCTGGCTGATTTCATCACTACATTTCGGAATGTCCATGCCACTATCTCTGCATTCATCATCTGTTCCAGATTTACCATTCAATTTTTCTTATATTTTTGGCCTTTTTCCCTGCTCTTCAGATCCGCTATTCCATTTTATTAAATCAACCTCCTTTTCTCATCCCGCCTCAACGTCCGTACCCGCCTTACTTCTTTAATCTGCCCCCAACAATCTGTGGTCAGAGTCATAGACGCACTCGGCCAATACCTTTATCATTTTTGCTCAACTATTCTCACTATTCTGATGAATGATATAACCTAGACGCGATTCTGGTCAAATTTTGTTCCGTGTTGTGCCTATTCCAATAATGTACTTGTAAACCTAGTGTGAAGTCTCTTTGCTTGAAAAACGTATTCATTATTTTTAGATCGTTTCTCACGCTGCAATCCTGGTTTTTATACTATAGTATATATTATATATATATATATTATAATATAAATATATAATATATAGTATATATATAGTATAGTATTATATATGAGTAGTATATCGTATAGTATAGGTATTATATACTATATATACGTATATATATAGTAATATATTATATTTAATATATAAATATTAGTTAGTATAATTAATTATCTTGAGTATATATTCTAATATATATCATAGTATATAATTATGATATATTATATATATATATATATATAGTTAGTTGTTTCTTATTTTCCCTTTTTTTTTTACCTGTCGTTGTCTGCCGTGGGTCTACGAGTACGCTGATAGGGCTGCCTCGATATATTGGCGCCTAGGCATTTGCCTGTTCTGCCTAGTGGGTTAAGAGGCTCTGCTTATAAAGATGATCAATGAGCACCTTTCTTCCTCGTTGTGTAAGAAGCTAGGTCTGACAGGCGTCGCGATTTGCACTGCAGCACTTGATTCTATCAATGAGGTAGCTTACTACTGACGTCGATCTTTGATGAGATTGACCTGAGTTAGTTCAGTGCTAGTAGTTGCAGTAGTCTTCTTTTCCATGCCTCTTCCCTCGCTGCTGCTTGCGACTAGGTTGACCGTTCTCTGGAGTTCAGATACGACCGCAATACATCTTCCACCTTTCTTCTCCATCGAGGGCCTTTGACTCCTGACTTTATGTGTTTTTAAATAGCCCTCATGCACATCAGGTCGAAACTTGGGGTGCGAGGCAGTGGCCTAGATGGTACTCTTTTATCCCTCAAAGGTGCTGAGAGAACTCTTGTCGATGCTATGAACGTCCAAGTAGGGTATTGACAGAAGGGTCGCAGAACTGGAAATTGGGCATTGGTCTTCACGTCATGCAGTTTTTTGTTTTTGGGTAACAATCAAAGGTGGGGATCAGGAGACAGCATAGATACGTTTCTCCTCTTGGAATTATGATCCACAGTGCAAGAGCGAACTGGTTCGCATAGCCTAGATAAAGGATGAAAAAGAAATATATATTTGCTTTAAATGCAAGCATTATCTTCCACAATATATAGATTAAGCTACAGACTAATACAGCACACTCTGCGACATACAACGTCTCCGCTAATATATATAGTATATATATCACCCTAGACTATTCTGACATATGTCACATATATACTACTCTATTACTATACCTACCCCCTCATATCTATACCATAATACTTACTACCCATACATCCTATACACATCTACTACTCACTATACTATATAGTATATATATATATATATATTATATAATATATATACTAATATTTATATATAATATAATATAATTATATATATATATGTATAGTTTATATATTTAATATAATATATTCTATATATATATATCTAGTATCTATATATGATATATATATATATATAATATATATATTAAGTCTATATAATACGACAAAAGTGTCATCCTATTTTAGAAATTATTGAAAAAGATTTTTCCGGATAGCAGCAGATAACTCGAAACCGTTATCGCGATATCAATTTCGCCATTTATTATCGGTGTTTTTGACAAAAATTATGCGATACCGGATTATTCGGTAAGAAGATTCTTATTCGGATTAACAGATTAACCCGAAACCGTTATCGCGATAAACTTATCGCATAAATTTATCGCGGATAACGCCACACTATTGTTATATATATAGTAGATTATAGTATTATATACTATATACTTATATTATATATAGTATTACCTATATGTAAGATTATATAATTATGCTGATTAATATATATATGTATATATATATTAGATGAGCGATGATAGAGTATATAATAGTGGATGATGAGTGTATACTATATATTGTAATGGCTTAGTATATATATTATGTATTGTATATAGTGGAGTGTGATCGAGTATATATAATATATTATATAACTTATAATATATATATATGTATATTTATATATATATATTAATATATATATAATATATATTGTATATATATACATATATATATATATATATATTATATATATATTAATATACTATATAATATATACTATTATCAGTATATATATATATTATATTATACTATAATATAGATACTATATATATATAATATATATACTATATATATATATATATTATATGATATATAATAATATATATTATATATATATTAATATATATATTATATAATATGAATAATATATATATATATATATATATATCTGATTATAGATTATATATATATATTATTAGATATATATATTTATATATATATTATATAGTATATTATTATATATATTATTATATATATATATATTTATATAATTTATATATATATAGTTTTTCTATATATATATTTTATATATTATATAATAATATATATATTAATATATATATATATATAAGTATATATATATAAATGTATATATATATTATTATGATAACCATATATATATAATATATTATTAATATATATATATATATATATAATAACAGATAGATATCTATATATATATCTATATATATATATTATTAGTCTTATAGTATAATATAAAATATATATATATATTATAGATAATATATTTCCTATATATATATATAATTATATATATATTATATATATATATATATATATATATATAATGTATATATATATATATATTATATATATATATATATAATATATATTTTATATATATATATATATAGTATATATATATGGTATTATATATATATATCTCATACATATATATATACATAATAGATAACTATATATATAATATATATAATATAGGTATATATATATATGAAGATCAATATATATATAATCTATGTTTTTTTTTGAGTTAGTGTACAGGGACCCACCCACGGTCACCAATGAAGCTGCCAATGGATTTGAAATCAGACCACCATGGAGGGCCCTGTCATATATAT
>JABUQX010138325.1:10000-15000 GCA_015478945.1 Trachelipus rathkii
ATAGTATATATATATATATCATATATACTATATATATATATATAACTATATATGAATATATATAATATATAAGTATATACTACATATATATAAACTCTGGCTACCCTACGGTGAATTCCTTCCAGGTATGTATTGAATATATATATATATATACTTATATATATATATCTTATATATATATATTATATATAAGTATATATATATTATATAAATATTTATATATATATATATATATTTTTTATATATTATACTGCAATTTTCCCTTTATTAGTCAGAAACATCTTTCTTTTTAAGACCCGGAGGCTAAGATTAAATCCGATGAAAAAGGTAATCCCCTTAACCACATTTCTTCAAGGTAATTAAAATTTAGTTCACGGTCAATTAGATATAATTAAGCGCGAACTCGAAAGGTTAAACTGGCCATTCTTTCCATTTTTATTTATTTATTTCATATATATATATAAGTTAAAATATCCTTAGAATCTATTTCAGATCCCAATAAGGGAAAACAATCATTTATAAATATTATTTGTAATAATAGCCGACAGGCCATTTCAACGCCTAAGCTTAAAGCTCCGACCCTTGGCTTAGGTAATAGAGGCTGGAAAAAAAGAAGGAGGTTCGTATTCTTTCTACCTCCTTTTTACTCATATAGAGAGAAAAGGGGGTGTGGGGCATAGACCATATCTGTTCGAATATCATCCTTGTGCACTCTACCTTTGTTCTTTGCGCGTGGTTCTTTGCGCGTGGTTCTTTGCGCGTGCTTCAGTCTTCAAGCGCTTTGCGAGGCGAATCGGTCATGCGGACCGACCTTGCGACGATTGCCAACCAACGAACTGGCGGCAGCTGTGTTAAAAAAAACACGCGACGGATCGGCGACACACGATTCGAAAGTTATGACGATGATTAAAAAGATCGCTTTATCAAAACTAAATGGCGGAACGGGCAACAAAAACGAGACAAGGTTCTGTTTGCGCTATAAAAACGGCCCATGAAAGGACACATGTGACGGAACGCTAAACTAACTACACATATTCATAAACTATCAAATAACTAACTACCGTCCTCTGAAAAAAAAAAGAGGGGGCTCAAACCCTTTGGGGATACCCTTTGGGGTGAATCCTACAATAAAAACCACCGCAGGAAGGCTACGTAGAAGAATCTGGATGACATAAAACGAACCCTAAAAAACACCCAATGAACCTCGTGAGTAAAAAAATATATGTCTGTACTGACGACATACGACTTGCGAGGTATCGACGAATCGACGAATCACCTCACAAGTCGGCAGTCGTTCCTGTGTAACTATACTACTATATATATATATATATTAAGTAGTATATATATATATCGTATAAAATATTATATATATATATATATATAGTATGATATATAATTATATATTATAATATAATACATAGAATATATATAATATGTATACTATATAGGTAGTCGTCTCGTATAATAATATACTCATATATATATTATTATATATTAGTATTTATATAGTATATATATATATATATATAATATATATTATATATATAGTATATAAGTAGCTATATATATATATATATATTATATATTAGTATATATATATGATAGTATAAATATATATATATATATATAAGTGATAGTATATAAGTATATATATTATATATATTATATATAGTGATATGCTTGGCATAACCGTTCGGCGCAGGGCGCCCGGGAGTTAATCCTAGGTAAGTGAAGAATCACTACAAAGGAGATTATTTTATCTATATAATATATATATATCATATATATATATATAAGTATATATATTATATATATATATATATATATATATATATATAGATATATATAATTCCTTATATTCGATATATATATAGTATATAGTATAGTATGTATATATATATATATATATTAATATATTGTCAGAGTGTCTAAAGCTGACATCATGAAACTTGAGAAGGCAGCACCTACGTAAAACAATACTATATTTGAATCAGGCGGAAAATTTTTGAGAGGGGTTTTTACTTTTTTTTTTTTTTTTTTTTTTTTTTTTGTTTTTTTTTCTTCTTTTTTTTTTTTTCATTTTTTGGCATCGTCAGCCCTTTTAAAAAAAGAAATTTCTCCCATTTAGGGGGCTCAAGCCGAAGGGGAGGGGGACAGAGGGGGGACAAGTCCCCCCCGTCGTCCACGGAGGGCCGCAGAGACCCCGCACTTCCTGCCATCTTGTGTTTTACGCCTATGGTATTCCTTTTAGTTAAAGTAATCAGCCAAATTGTTAAGGGAAAGTAAATATTCTTTTTTAACTAAGGGAATACCAGATAGGGTTAAACTGCAAAGGATTGGCAGGAGCTGCGGGTCTTCGCTCACGGTGGACGACGGGGGGGCACTTCTTACCCTCTGCTCCCCGTTAGCTCGGGCCCCTAAACATCGGAGACAGGAAATTTTTTCCAAAAAAATATTTCCGACGAATAAATGAAAAAAAATTAAAAACCCATTCTTAAAATTTTCCTCTATTCCAAATATATAATTTGTTTTACTGTAGGTGCTGCCGTTTCTCGAAGTTTACATGAGTCAGCTTTAGACACTCTGACCTATATATATATATATAATATTTATATATAATATATATATATATATTATATATATATATATATATATATATATATATATATATATATATTATATATATATATCTATATATATTATATAGTATATATAGTATATATATATTCTCACCACACGTGTTTAAGTCTAATACTTAATTTTGTAACACTTACCACTTGTATATTTCTAAGAAATGATTTTCCGAACAAAAATATGAAAAGAAAAAAACAAATGAACTTTAGAAATATAATGGCATATTTTAGTGCGCGAATTTTTTTTTATTATTATTTTATTTTACATAGAAATATTAAATTAAGAAATGAATAGAAAAGCTCTTCCCATTTAAGGCTATTTGGAAACTGGAGAAGAAATGAAGACAAACTGATGACTAAGAAAAATGATTCGGCTTTTCGGAAAGAATACAAAATCTTCAGGAATTTTGAAGGGAAAAAGAAGAGCAAATTTAAGGAGAAAATATCAAAAGGACTCTTCGAAAAAAACCCTCTTTTTGGGAATGATTAAATGTTTGGACGTTCTATATTAAATTTCGAAAAAAAAAATCATTTTGTCAGGATACATTCTAAATTTAACATTTTTTTTTTTTTATTGATTTCATTCATCTTTCAGCCGTGATATTTCTTTCTTTTTGAGAGAAATGTTTCTAAGTTCCTTTAAGTTTACTTATTAGATAAGAGTTTAATTTTCCAGGATGAGGACTCCACAACAAGGTCTTATGTTATTTGTCCAAAATTTTCTTCAAAATTTATTAAAAGTATTAGGGTCTTAGTGTAAACCCAGAATACTTTTATAATAAAACAAGAGCGTTGGTGGAAACTCTTTGTAAATATAAAGAAAAGGGCAATAGTATTTGGCTTCAATTTTCCCCTTCGACATTTTTCCTGGAACGATCGCTAAAGTTTTCTAGCAATTCTTTTATGAACCTGCATAACTGCATCCGTTATCATCTTTGAACATTAGAACTTGGGCGTGTGAAGATAACCTTAGTACTGTATGAGCTTCGAAAGTTGCCACGCAAACTTATACAAAGTGTACTCCCTAATGGCCCCCCAAATTTGAGAGGGGTTCTTCTAGATATTAACCTGACAACTATTGTTTTACATAATTTTGTATTTGATATTTGCATTAATTATTAATTAATTCGGATAGATGCTCTATTTCTTGAACGTTTCTAATTTCTGGGAGCCGAGTATAGTAGCAACAGGAGGAAATGTGCGCAAAAATTGAATGGGCTATTGTCTACGGGGAATAATTAGTGAGTAAATCATGCGATCAGCATTCTTTTGACGTCCACTAAGGCTCTGCCCTTTTGTATGTTTGATGTACTAGATATTGGTTTACTTAACTACTTTCCATGATGTGTAGCGCTTGGTTGTTGGTAGTTTTACACGCGTTATTTGTTTTTGTTTTTTTGTGTTACTCGTTGTTGTTTTTATTTGGTTGTTGTTCTGCTTGCGTCTGTGTGCGCGCAACACACACATTGAATGACGTAATCAATTTGGATCATGAATGCGTATATAGTCTGGCAAATATATATATTATATTATATATATATAGTAGTATATATAGGTAGTCTATAGTATGGTTAATATATAATATAGATATATATATATATTGTATATAATATATTATTATTATATAAATATATATGAGTTATATTTATATTTATAAAATATGATAGTATAATAGTATAGTATATATAATAATATATAGCTAACAAGTTAGCTTTAAAGTAATAATTATATAATAGTAGTATATATATAATTATATAGTATATATATAGTATTATATATATAGTATAAGTAATATTTATATATATACTTATATATATAAGTATATATATATGATATTAGATATATATTATTATATTATATATATATTTATATACTATTATATATATATATATATGTATAGTATATATATATAACCTATATAGTGTATAAATATATATTATATATATATATATATAATATATATTATAGTATATTATAATTTTAATATATATATATATATATAATAATATATATTTATATATATATATATATATATTTAGAAACGAGTAAGTAATGAGAAAGGTAAAGAATAACGCTCTCTGGGATTGAACCACAACAATGGTTGCGCGTGAGTGAGCGACAATATGGCCGGTGTTTACAATTGGCTATCTCCAACCCAAAAAGTTGGATTCAAGAACAGTTATAAAGCGACCGAGTTCCCATCAAGGCGACAAATCACCAGGTGTCCAGCTGTCCCCCAATCTCTCGTTCTTTATATTTTTAGATGTTAAATATTGCATTAATAATCGCATTAGAAAGTGTTAAGAAAGAACATATTAATGAGAAAGTAAAAGAATTAACTGGCTTCTCTGGGATTGTGAGTTATGT
>JABUQX010138325.1:20000-37500 GCA_015478945.1 Trachelipus rathkii
TATTAAAGAATATAAATATAAATATACTAAAGTTTTGACTACTTAACTCATGCCCTTGCATACACTAGGTCATACGAGACCCGCATTGATTATAATATAATTAATCAATATTTATAATTATAATCATTACTATCATTATTATTATTTAATCTATTATTATTAATATTTAATTAAATTATAACTATCTATATATATTTAATGTATATCTTATTATATATAATTATTTAATTTAATATATATTATTCAACCATAAAAAACACACATCTATAATTTAAAATTATTAATTGGCTACCTTGAATCTTATTATATTATAAATCTATTTATTATCATTGACATTGAATATATCCACCCATATAGCATATGTTATGCGCGTATGAGGACTAATAATCATGCCCGGTAACTATTTAATATATTATATCACATATTGTAATGCTTATCCATAATCCACTATATATATACTATACTCACAACATATAAAAGTTAGTGGAACTAAACGAACAGTTTATAAAAGCCAATCCGAGCTTCCACTACGGTCAAGTATGACGACTATCTACATACAGGTGCGTCCCAGCTACTCATATGTCCCTCATACTCAGCTCTCGTTACTTATATTTATTTATATATATTAAATATATTTGAGGGCTACAATCCATACTACCAATAAATATCTACCTAAGAGAAGGCTTTATTAATTTCCATTATACTTCGTTTTCCAATCTAATAATTGATAGGAGAAATCAATTGACGGATTCACTTCTTAAAAATTAGCAACAAATTTTAGTGTTGTAATAACTAGTATTGGCGGAATCATTAATTTATGTCCTAGAAGGCTACTGCTCCACATCCATAAGTGTGTAGCAATAGAGTTGGACACCCATATAGGAAGAATGCGACATAGGCTATACGAATATAATAAAGTTGGCGAGTATACGGGGACCTCAGCGAGAATGCCTATCCGTGGTAGGTGTACTGGGAATGAACGACCTTTGGAAATGGCCTGGCAACAAATGCACGCTGCTGCGGAGCTCAACACCGGAGCTGTTTTCCGGTGCTTGAGATGAAACCTGTGTATACACGAATATTAGACCAAATATGGTGCGTAATTCTGGAATTATGAACCTCGAGAACTTGATCCTATGGATTTCAGAGCCCTAAGTTGTGTCTGGGACCACATCACCCCCTGCTCAAATTCACATATCAAAGATAAGAAAGGAGAGACACATTAGAAGATGACTGTATAGGATGAAGAACGAATAAGACTAAGTCTGAGGTGGAGCATTGCACCTGTGTAGGAACCGTAACAGGTGCGGTGCGGTGCGGTGCGGTGCGGTGCGGTGCGGTGCGATGCAGAGTAAGCATGCATTCGTTTAATGTACCAATATTGTTTTCATTTTACATGTTTAGAACCCCATTGATACTGAATTTGTTATTTACATGTGGCTGATGGGTGTCTGAACACTCTCTGTGAATACTACCCTGAAGAAAAACTTGTTTCGGATCTGTCAATTCCATATTACATCAATCCTTATATACTAATATGATCGCTTAAGGAGTCTGAAATGGTAAGACACACACATGAGTTTGGATAAGGAACCCCGAATAAAGGTTTTACCTTAAAAATGATGACTTCATTAAATAATTGCATAAATAATCACAATATGTTCTTTAGGCAAATGTTAACAAATATATTTCTTATGTTTGATGAAATATTATGCTTAAAGTTTGTATTTTTATTTTGTTTAAAGTTTTTCACTTATTTATTAAAAACTTTTAGTTTGCCTTTACGTTTTTTGTTAAAAAATATAATTTTTTATTAAAAATATACTTTTTTACTGACCCTAAGACAGTAAGTCAATTGATCAGACTCTATCCACTCCTACTCTTGAACCCTGATCACCAATCGCAATCCTTTGATTGAGCGAAAAATGCCACGATTGGTTGATTTAAGAACTAATTAAACTTAATTATTTGTTCAACATAACACAAAATATTTTTTGAAAGAACATTACGAAAAATTATTAAAAACATTTTGTTTTGATTAAATTTTCATTCTTTTATATTTAAAATATCAGTTAGTCAGTAAGTCAATAGTTCAAACTCTATCCCTTCTACCCCCACCCCTTATCTTCAATCAGAATCCTTTGATTAAATGATTAAGTGACGAATGAGTGATTAAACTAAGGCCTCAGTCAAAGGATTGAGGCCTTACACCTTCCTCGGACTGGCAATACCGACTTACATCTACCTTAGGGGTATTACCCCACCAAGGGACTTCACATCAACCTTCATGGGGGTGACCCCAAAATTGGACTTCTCGTAAGGAAAAGATGAATTCCTTTTCGAATTTTATTAAACAATGAAGATGTGAAATTTATTATTATTATTATTATTATTATTATTATTATTATTATTATTATTATTATTATTATTATTATTATTATTATTATTATTATTATTATTATTATTATTATTATTATTATTATTATTATTATTACCTACGTTGAAAATTGTGGATCTTTCAAAACTAATACGTGTCCTTACATTTGTAATATTCGAAAGGGAAGATAAAACACCATTTCGCTTGTTTTTTTCTCTAAACTTATTTTAGAGTCATAACGTGAGGAGATTTTAAAGTGTTAAGAGGTACAGCTCTGTCTTATAAAAGTCATTTTTCATCAGATGAAAAACGTTGTGCACCTATCGTGAATCGAATTAACTGGTATACTGCTAAAGATAATATTGTAGAGCGGAAAGCCCAGATCCCTAAAAGTAATGTCTCCATCGTATATAAAAGAAAACCTGACGGTTTCGACTATTTTACATGCGGGGCTAACTTAGATCAATCTAATGGTGCACGTGTTTTGTAAACCTTGATGAATTACTTTGTATATGTCAACACGCTGAAGCATGAATCAGGGAAAAATTTAAATCTTTCCAAATCTTTTACCAATGGAGAACATTCATCTCTGGAGATGAAGAGCTCTGTTGTAAGCGACTTATTTTAACCTTTTCTAATCATCTATATATGAATATTTTGGATATTAGAATATGGCTGAGGTGTAAAGATACAGAAATATACCTTACGGATTCTTTACTAATGGTGTGACTCAGATAACATACATCTCTCGAATTTGTAATTTAGTATTGCGGAAAATGAAGGATGTACGGTTGTTTGATGATCATACACTGTTGCTTATAATTTGTTGTGTCAAAAGTATTATACATTTATAAAGTTGTTACCCCTGGACTCTGTAAATATTATTAATCAGCTTTTAAACTAATTAGACATTCATAAATTCTTCTCCCAACTCAGAGAACAATATAGAGAATCTATTTATTAAGCTGATCCTTACGGTATGATATGGTGGTCGGACCAATTTAAAAGAGTATCTAAAAACTAGACACTCTTTTAATTTGGTCCGACCACCATAACATACAATACAAGGTCTATAGAAAACCCACTAATAACCCTTCCTATATACACTGGTTTTCTTCCCATTCTCTTAACACTAAAATTGGTACCTTATCCTCTTTATTCCTTAGAGCTTTAAGGATTTGTTCTCCCCCCTACCTCCAAAATGAATTTAATTTTATCTCTTCAACATTTCGTAACTATCCTATCCTCAAACACATTATCACCAATGCTCTCCGTAAGGCGAAGAACAACTTTTATACCTTCCAACCTCCTCGTGATAATACACATACTTCCTACCTCCCTTTACTTTCGTCTTCTCACAATTTTTGCAAAAAATTCCTTCCTAAAACTATCCTCTTCTTCAAATCTTCTTCCTTTCAAAAAAATTCTTAAACCTAAATCTCATACCAACACCTTTACTTCTCAATGTGTTTACAAAATACCTTGTGCCCACTGTAACAGCATATACATTGGAGAAACACATGACTTCACCCGCCGTAATTACCAACACAAATATGACCTACTTCAAGACAATCCCAACTCTGCCCTCACCTTACATAGATCTACCCACAACCATACTATTAACATAGACCACATGACGCCCATTATTAACATTGAAAACCTTCACCTTAGAAGATTCACCGAATCCTTTTGCATAAACAATTCCACTAATTATAATATACAAAGAAATGATTCACAAATAGATCCCATCATTAACAACATTCTTAACTCCTCACCTTTTTTCAAAAAATTAAAACCAAAACTTTTGTGATAATTTTAAATTTATTTTATGTATTTTTATTATATTTAATTTAGTTTATAGCAGCTGAAAGAGGACCAAGTTTGGTCGAAATATTCTGCTAATATTCCTCAATAAATTTCTTGATAAATTTGATATTAAACTTACAACCTCTTATTAAAAGAGTATTGATTTTCTTCTATTTATATAAGGATTTCACAAGTAATATTTTAATTAAGGCATTACTATCTATTATTACCGCTGACGTCTTAAGTCTGTATACCGCTTATATATATATATTTTTTTTATTTTTATTTTTTTTTTACAGAAGATAAACACCACCGCTCACGATTATTATTATATATTATTATATTATATATTATTACATTATATTATATTATTTTATTATATTATTATGCTAAATTATATATTATATATTACATATATATATATATATATATATATATTATTATATTATATATATATATATATATATTATTAAATATATTATATATATATAGTTATTATTATATATATTATTATATATATATATATATATATATATATATATACATAATTTTTATTATTATTATTATTATATTTTCTAAATATTTATATTCTTATATATTATTATTACATATATTATATTATTATATATATTATATTATTATTATATATATTATTACATATATATTATTATTATATTATATATATTATATTATATTATATTATTATTACATATTATTATATATATTAATATATGTATATTATTATAGTACTTACATATTATATATTATTACATCTATGTATTATTATTATTATTATTATTATATTATTATTATATATATTATTATATATATATTATTATATAAATATATTATATATATTATTATTATTATTATTATTATTACTATTATATATATTATATATATTATTATTATTATTAATATATATATATTATATATATTATATTATTATATATTGTTGGTTATTATATTATTATTATTATTATTATTATTATTATTATTATTATTATTATTATAATATTGTTGTTATATTATTATTATATATATACATTATATATATTATTATTATATATATATATATATATATACATATATATATACATATACATATATATATTATTATATATATTATATACATATTTATCTTACTTATATTATTATTATTATTATATATATATAGCATATATATATATTATACATACATATTATATTAATATTATAGCTATTATTATTATTATTGTATATAACATATATATATATATATATATATATATATATATATATATATATATATATATATATATATATATATAGTTATATATATATATATATATATATATATATATATATATATATATTTATATATATATATATATATATATATATATATATATATATATATATATATATATATATATATATATATATATATATATATATTATATATATATATATATATATATATATATATATATATATATATATTTTGTTGCAATTTACACTTAAATAATTAGTTAAATAATTTTATTGATATGTACGAGTTAAAAGACATTAAAGATGGAATTAAAAGAAGGAAAGTTTAAAAAAAACCGAATTACGATTATATATTAAGTTAAATTTATTTTAACGGGACTGAAAAATGGATGTATTATATCAATAAAATAAATATTTAGGGGCACGAGCTTTCGTCTAAGTCAATCTTTAGACCTTGTTCAAGTATCAGAGAGAGCTTCCATTATGAAGTGGAGGGAGAGAGAATCTTGAAAAGGCGGTGGTTGTGGCTTAAGGACTCTTTTTAGGCAGTGAAATATTTTGAGACATGACAGACGGAGTTTAATGTCAGTTAACTTGAACTCGTGCAGCAATTTGTTGGAAGTTTCTTGGATCTTGTAGATGTAAATAGATTCGGTTATTTTTCTTTAAAGTGTATTTATTTATGATCGGTTATGTTGTTAATGTTTATTTATGTTGGGTGTAGAACGATGTTGGTGAGGATGAGTTGATGTTACTATTAATTAGATCGGTTTTATGTGGGTAAATACGGCGGGGTAGGTCTGTTGGTCTCTCCAATGCAGACCTTGAAATAAGGCGATGCATGTGGACATGGCAGACGCACTGGTCTTTTTGCCTGGAGGGTGGAGGAGGTTTGAGCGAGTTAATATATATATATATACATATATTATAAATATACCTAAGGCATACATATAAATATATTATATATTATATATATTATTATATACATATTATATATATATATTATTATTATTATTATTATATATATATGTATATATATACATATATATATATATATATTAGTTATTAGAATATATATATATATTATTGGTTGATACATATTATTATATATATATATATATATACATACAAATTTTGATATATATATTGTTATGAAAGCTATCTTATTATTATATATACATATAAACATATATATATATTATTATTATTATTATTATTATTATTATTATACAGCATATTATTATTATTATTTCTGAATATATAGAAAAATCGTTGGCTATAAAGTTATATAAATGCATATATAGTCCTTATATCTATATATATATATATTTATATATAAATGTACAGATATATATATATATATATATATATATATATATATATATATATATATATATATATATATATATATATATATATATATATATATATATATATATATATATTTATAGTAGTATTCGCCCAGTTTGACCGTTGACCAGCCTTTTCGATATGAAGGAATAGAGATATAGGTCTGAAACTTGGAATATAATCTATATATGGGTTAAGCTCGAATCCGTGTAATTTTCAGGTCTGTAGGATGTATATAGAGGGGGGTCACCCCCGAGGGTGGACGCCGATATTGCGCTTACGCCCTTGTGGCGTGATCTGCATGGGTGAGTTTAGGCCTAACGAGCGTTTGGGCGACCGACCATTTGGAGGTCAAACAGCGTTCGTTGGAGTTGCAGTCACCAAAGCGCGCGTGCGCATACACATACACATTATTATTATTATTATTACGTCGAAGATTCGATTTCCGAAGGAAATCGAATCTGAGTCGAAAAACGATCCCTGTAAGGGATCGTTTTTTTACGCACTCCGACTTTAGGTTCCGCCGTGGTTGCTTCTTCGCATCCAGTTTCTGAGTCCAATATATATCTACACGGGTTAGGGTTATCGTATCTGGATAAAATTTGGAGGGGTGTTAGATGGGGAGGTAACCTCGTCGTAGACGAGGTTACGTCCCCGTGGGTCCCCGAAGGGGACCCCACCCCTCTTAAAAATCGAAGTGTTCGTAATTGGCTGAAATTTGGTGAGAGGATTCAGAGTTGAGTTTCTAGAAAGACTTGATATGTGAATCTACGGAGTTGGCTCCGCCACCGGTGCTGGAGCCACTGCGGTGCCGAGTTAATAAACAGTCGTATAAACAATGTTGGTGTCCTTATAAGGGTTATTGAGGTCGTAGAGTTCGAATATGATGGTTATAAGTCCGTATAGGGTGCCTAGGACCCCTCATTAGGGGGGTCTCGACTGAAAAAAAGAGCACAGAGTGCAAAAAACAAAGGAGGAATGAGGAAAGATGAATAAGGAGGGAAAGAATGGAGAAGGAATCTGACTCAGAGGAGTAGGAGTTGACAGCTCAGCTGCACTGGTGCTGGATCCGGTGCAGTGCGGTGCTGGGATAGTAAATATTTGTATAATAATAATACAATATTTGTGTTAAAATATATGTTTATAAGGATGTAGATCTCAACTAAGGTGTTTGAGACTCCCTCATGAGCAAGAAGGTAGCGTCATCAGGCTCCTGGTCGATGCGGGGGCGCGCCCGCAGGCGCGCCAGCCAGTGCAATCCGCCGCGAAACGGGCGCGTGCGCGCGCCCGCAGGCGCGCCCGCCGGCGCGATCCGACGCGTGCGCGCGCCCGCAGGCGCGTCCGCCGGCGCGACCCGACGCAGGAGGGGCGCAGGCATGCACCCCCTCGCGTACAGCATGTACGATCCGGTACGAGAATGCAAACGTGTTCTGTTTTCAACTTAATTTTTTATTTTATTTTTAAACTTTTCATGTTCATAACGTAAAAATTCAATCTATTGATTCAAGTCATATTTTTCTTTGGTATAAGTAAGTTCTTTCGAAAAAAGCGGGAAAAGAAAACAAGTTTTTATTTTAAAGCCTTTATAACATAAGAGCAAACTACATAATCGTTAACATATAAATTTTTAGCATCAAATATATTTACAATTTTATTAAAAGAAACATTATTTAAAAAACATATAATGAAATAAATACAGTATACACCACATAAATTAGACCTGATAGGTTGTACAGGAAAACATAAGGTCTTAACATATTGAACATTATTATATTTTAAAAAAGATGTTACATAATGATTACTAAACATAAAATCTAAATGCAGAGAGTCAAGGAAATAAACAACATTATTTTTATTCTTATACACAGCTATCCAATGTCCATTGCTTGAAACATCCCGGGGAGAAGTGTTGAAGATAAGACCAGAGTCGGTATCCAATTTCACAGAACAGAGTTCATTACACGCGAATACGCCTAAAAATCTTCTTTCGTTTCCGAAGGCATTTAATATTTCTTCTTCATTCATCATTAATAATTCAAGATTATATTTCGTGTTCTATCAATCTCGATGATTTGAGGATGTTCCAGATACACCAGAACAGAGATTGAGGATGTCAAACTTTGTCCAAATTTAAGACTCAATCCTAAAGTTCCTTTTCTTAGGATATTGAGATGATAAGCATTACAAGCTGAAAGATCAGCAGTGAGATTGTATGCATATAAATTACTGTTTTCAGCATAATTCTTGAGATCAACACCGGTACCGTTATCGCTGCATGATACCGTATTGGCAAATAAATCGTAAAAAGGCCGTGAGCATTGGGAATGTGAGTCTTCATATATCATCTCATAATCACGACCGTATGGTTGACCATTCACATGTAAACTGACCCCTCTAAGTCCGAAATGGGTAAATTTAAAGGGTGACTTTCCATAGTTTCCAGAATATGCGTCATGTTCTACAATTCCTATAATTACTTTCTGAGGTAAGCTCCCATTGACTATGTTAGGTATATTAATGCTCGATAACCCTTGGGTAAAGTTAAAAATTTTAGTTTCAATTCTCTTGATTGGATATTTCGCTGTATCGGTCAAAAGAGATTTCTCTATTTCCATATGTTTAATGGGAGATAATTTCACTTTACGTACATAAAGATACGCGTCCAGTAATTTAAAGATAGGCTTTGGTGCCGCAGTTGTTGCTAAAAGAGCGCTTTTAACATTAAGAGCAAATTCAGGTGTAGATCTAGTTAACCTGATACGCGTATCCACAGATGGTAGAATAAGTCTTTCCTGAGAGAATATATCACCATTTACCCGTCCATAATATTCATAGGTGTTATTTTTAGATTTACCAGCATGGGTTCTGTGGTTCTCCACATCTTTTAAATTGTAATATCCAGATGATTGTAGATGAGATTCCTTCGCATCTTGAGAATAATTTAATAAAGTTTCAATATAACTTCGATAAGGGTAACTTGCAGCTGATGCTCCTAGAGATGTTTCATTTAAAAATACCTCAAGTTGATTAAAACACGTATACAGAAAATTTGTTTCGGTGGATACTATGTGTGATTGGTTCCTGTGAGATCTGAACCATCTTCGTTTACTAACTTGGTCTTTAGATATAAAAACACATTCGAGGGGTCAAGATATTGATCAGAAGTGCCAGGAATATTGAAATCGAGAGGTACATCTGTATTTGTGATGTAATGAACTGCATTAATTAACACTAATAAAATTGGATTCACTCACACTGATCTGTGTAGGGTTCACAGAGAAGAGATCCAATTCACTCTTACAACAGTCTGGGCTGGAGGGATGGAGGAAATGCATCTTGCTGTTACAATCGTCGGTTGTATAATGAGGCGAGATTTGTTTAAACATTTCTTATATACAAATTAGTCACTGTTTATGTAAAATAGTTGCCGTTCATCATCATTATTAAAGGGCAAACACATCAATACACTTTTTCTTTAGTGGTCCTTTCCTGTTACTCTTTACAGTTTTTTTACGGCGATCTACACCTTGACCAGTCATCTTACGCCATATTTTCCGTTTACCATCATCTAACATTTCATCAGAAGCATCGGCTAATCGACGTTTTACAGCTGTTCGAGGGTCGACACCTCCCATAATATCTTGGAAAGTATCTATACCCGTCCTAGCTGCTTTTTTAGCAAGATATTTGCCTCCTGATTTTTAAACAAGGGGATGGCTCGTCTGAACAAAGAAGCAAAAAATCCACCTAAACCATACCCCCTCTGCATTCTTGAACCCCTGAAGACTCGTTCTCTTTCCATTATTATTTATCGGAGCTTCCTTCTTATATGTACTTTACACACTGCTGTTCCAGTCGTGAATGGGTATGGCTTACCTTCTACATCTCTTATATAAATACGAATCGAACTCAGTTGGGTCTTACTCAAGGGTAAGTAGTGAACATTAGGAAACCTTATAACGCTTTTACCTTTAGGAAAATGAACTACTCTTAACAAAGAGGCTTTAGTATTCCCCACGTACTGATGATCTATAATATCTGTATAAACATAGGCCATACCTGGATCTTGAAACATCTTAGTAGGCAAGCATACAAAATGTAATGAAGTCTTGGTGTCATTTTTTGTGACATACTCTTCCATTGTTGGTATGTATTAGATCCTTTAGAGATGGTTTGATATTATTTCCCGATATTTTGTATACATGTGAGTAACAACAATTACGAAACCAACCTGAGGCGCGGAAAATAAATAAACTTATATCTTTCAGGTTCACATGCTCATGAGATTTTAATGTGATTAACACGTTATCTTCGTTAGCGGATTTATTAACAAGAAACACTAAATCATTACATATTTGACTTTCTTCAAATTTTTTGTTTAAGTCTATGAACACCTCGGTAACCGACTTATAGAGACCGTGGCTTATTACATAATTTTCAACGAAATATTCATTGGTGCCTCGTTTGATGGTTGCAATATTAGGTTTAATTTTTAATACATTTTTAACATTATCAACATTTCTAAGTATCGTAAATGCCAAATATGAAACAGGCATATTCTCTATACCGACATCGAGAATTATTTCACTTAATCCCGCTTCATACATTTCTCGATCAAAAGTTATAGGGTTCAATAACTCTGTAGTATAGTCTGATATTTTATTTTCCGATGCTACCATATTGTAACATGAAGGGCAGCGTTAAATAGAATGATCTTCACCTATGTCTCTAACGTAAAACTGATCATCGTTTAATATCACTAGCTTTATATAACTTAGTAACTTGCAGGGTATCCTCACCCATTTGACAAGATACTGCTTATTTTTACCTTTCCTTTAGATCCTACTATTTTTTCTATTTTATACTCATGATTCTTAGGCAAATCGTATTTTCTGTATTTCTTGCTTATAGAACCCTCCTTTTATTTATTTTGTCTCCGTCTAAATCCTCTAGATAGTATAATTTTAACCTGTCTCTAGGGAATTCTCTGATAGCATCTACTTTAAAAACCTCTCTCGACCATCCAGCTTCATACCCTTTTCTGAAGTTTTCATCAGTCCTGGATACTCTCACATAGTCCCCTACTTTAATGCCTGTGTTATCTTTTATTTTTCCCTTTGGGTTGATAGGTACAAACGGTTTTATCTTTACCATCTCTATAGGGGTATTCTTAAGTGTTCTATGATGAGACCGATTATAAGAGTAAGCCAAGTCCTGTAGTATATCTATATATTTAAATGTATTCATCTTCGTGAAATATCTATGCATTCTTTCTTTCTTTTATAGTTCTTTGTACTCTTTCAACTATTGCGGCTTTATTAACTGAAAATGTATTGTAATACCCTATGTCATACTCAGTAACTATTTCTTGAAACTCTTTACCTAAAAATTCTGTACCCTTATCTGTCCATATCATTTTGGGATATCTGTCATCCTTATTTATAATTTCTCTGACTGCTGTAGCAACAGTCTTTGATTTTTTATCTTTTAAAACCCTTAACCATAAGTATCTGGAATATACATCTATCACAAAAAGAATATATTGATACCCCTCATTGTAAGATTTATATTTTATCATATCTGTCAAATCTAGCTGCCATACGTTATCTAAATGCGGGGCTATAGTTTTCCGTGTCGGAAATTTTTTTCGTATAGGTTTATGAAGGGTAAAAGCATCCTCACCTTCTAAATATTTTTTCAATTCTTTTTTACTAATTTGAGGAAACTTTGAAGCAAACCTTGAAAAACCTCCGTAACTGTATGGTTGTTTCACATCAAAGTAATATTTATCGACCGCTTCCTTAGCCTCCATGATTCACAATGACATTAACAATAAAAATTTTATTCATTTATACTGAAAGGTTATATAAAAATCAGATGTATATATGAAGTATTTTATTTTTAATTACAAAATAATATTAACTATTTTAAATTACAAGTCTAAAAACATAGCAAGTGTATACAGAAAGATAACATAGAATATATACATAATTTTAAATTACAAATAATACAATCATATAAAAATCATAATAAATAATCAAATGCTAATCCATTTTGATACTTTGTATGGATTTTTTCTTATTCGACTCGTTCTTGATCGCAATGTACCTCTATTTATCAACTTTGATCTGTCCGATGCAAAAGAAGTACCAGCAGGACTTGCATCAGGTCTAGGCGTCGTTGGAATATTATCCAGATCCGCTAATCTTTGTTTATTCATGATTAAACTTCTAGGAAAATTAATAGTCTGAAGTTCTTGTTTGATCCTGTTCCATCCTGTCACTGGAGCCTTCTTCCATTCACGGGAGAGATCAGATATCAAGTCAACAATATTCGATCCATGTATTGTTTCTCCATCAATAATGATTTGGCCGAGATCATCCCATGTAATCTGATCTTTTAAAATATTATATAGAGCTATACCCGTTTTCTTACTCCTCACTGGTAAGCTTTCCTTGAGTATATGTCTAAAATTAGCTTCTCTTTTCACCATAGGTTTAGTATCTGTTGTTAGAGTTGTATCTTCCTTGGGTGATTTTAATAAAACTTTTAAATCTACTAATTTTTGTATAGCATTTTGATATAGGATTCTTTTTTCATGAATGTTTACATTGGAGTTTAATATTTGTTGCAGTTCCTTCTCATAATTATTTATCTGTTCAACTTGAGGATCATATAAACTCAAAGGCTGCTGTTGAATCAATGGATGATAAGGATTATATCCGATCTGATGCTGCTGAATGTCTGATTGATGCTGTTCGAACTGTTGTTGTTGTTGTTGTTGTTGCTGTTGTTGTGGCTGTTGTTGTGGTTGTTGTTGTTGTTGTTGTTGCTGTTGTTGTTGTTGTTGTTGTTGTTGTTGTAGAGGTAAGGTTCCTGTGTTATATTTCAACTTCTCATAATCGCTGTGTAAAACCGCTACCTTCTTCATCATTGAGCAAGCCACTTGGTTACTGTAAAGGAGCCATAACGTGTGAGCAAAGGTAGGAACACACCACCACCTTTCTGTAATAGCTTCTTTTTATTTTTAAGCTTTCTTACGTTAGCAGCCAGTTTTTTAATGATGTTTCTGTGACGGCGTAACTTTACCTTCTGAGCTCTCTTTAAAGGAACATTTCCTTTTATAAGATTTAGGCATACTTCAGCTATACATTGTATAAATTTTTCATCTTCACAGACCAGTTTACGTTTTTCAGAAAGTTTCAGGGTTTTAAATTTTCTCATAAGAGGTAAATAATCTGCTACTAGAGTACTCATTATTCAGGTATGTATACTGTCTCAATCTCGGAGGGTAAGATATTTGTACGCAGTAACACTCTATGTGTGTTCTTAGGATGAAGCTCACAGAGTAAATAACCATGAGGTATAGATGTAACTTCTTTATATACTTTTAAGAACTCTTTACGTTGAGTAGGGAACATTTGGGTAGCCACAACATTGACCTGACTCATGTCCCTTCTTTGACCAAACAAGATTAAATACTGTGTGTTTAAAGACACATCCCTCATATACTTATTCTGATGAAAGATATTCTGGGTTATAAAAAATACTGTGATGTTTAAATGATGCGAGTAAACTGTGAAAGTTTCGGCTATAGCCTCATTCAATTTATGCATCAAATCATCAAGGATTATAATTTTATGCCCTGGTAAACATTGAAGAGCTTTTATGTCATATAACCCTTCGTGAAATTCGATTACATCTTTGTAGTCTTTAAACTTTTCTTGGTAAACATTGTAACACCATATGATTTTAACAGGCTTTTGTTCGAAAATCTCGACCTCTTTTAAAATGTTTAATAACAGAAAGGTTTTCCCGCAACCTGTAGGACCAGACACAAGACAAGTAGCTGGAGCCCGGAACATAAATTTACTAACGTCCATTCTAGATTGATACCTGATCACTAATGAATAAGAAAAGGTTTGCGTTTATGTTATAAATGGTTTGTTAACTCATTAATCAATAGATCAATAGATCACAACTGGACAGAAGGGGGGCAGGATGGGGCTTGAATGGTAGTTTGATTTACTGATTTACTGCTTTAGGGTATATAAAAACATGAATTTTTACGTTATGAACATAGTTACTTTACAGGTGTTAAGTGTGGAACTTTGTTAATGTTAGTAGTTTATTCGTACGTATGGTGTTGTTAGGTTTGTTGATGTACATTATATTCTTAGTTCAGGTCATGTTTTGTTAGGTATGTTATTGTTGTTGTTGTTGTTGTTGTTGTTGTTGTTGTTGTTGTTGTTGTAGTTTTCTATTGAACTGATATGGTTCGTTCGTATGTCGTATTCTTGTTTACTTTCTTCTGATTGGTTGAAAGAAAGAATCTCATTACCTATAAGGGTTGTTTATACATACGAATTTCTCCAGTAAGACATTTTTCGCTGTACTGATACGATGACCTCTCGTTCTGCTTCTACGGACGTCCTCTTTACGAGGACCTTTGTAATACCCAACGATGTGTCATTTACATTTTTTCGTAAAACGAATGGAGAGCAATATATTACCTGTGTTCCAATTGGAGGTGCAAGTAATATACCTTTAATCATATCAGTTGAAGAATTCCTCAAGATTATTGACAGCCTTGAAGCTTGGCTAAAGGCTGAGTATGTGTCATCTGTGACATCGTCTCTTGATGAAATCAGAGGTGACAGCTTGAGTGGTTATAATAGAATAGATGTGGCTTTCACTGCATCTGGTAATGTTAAAAGTATTGATGTACGCAACTATTGGAAACCCAATTATGCTGACACATTCATGCGTACGTGTATAGGTTTCACTGTTCAGACATCTGCAAATATAATGGCTTTGTTTGATATGAAAAACGACTTAAAGTATCATCTTAAAGTTGTAGCCGTACTCGAGGACTTAATTCATATAGCTCATGGTGTAATCTACGATATTTACACCGAAACATATGGATTCCCGTATAATGCAGTATACAGAAATGCCTTAATAACTATCAACCAGGATACGTTTACTTCTCTCTGGTGGGAGCGAGTGAGTGCTATTGAACCGAAATATGCGGAAAAATGGTTTAGTGCAGCAAGTTGTATTTATGCTCACATCCTTTCGGAGGGTGTTGAATCTCTGGAGAAACATATAGAACTTGCTCAATTTATACAGAATCCTATGTCACTCTAATTAGATGGATTAATATATTTAAAATAAAAACTTATATGTATGAATGTATTTATTTATTTAATGTTCTTTTTATTGGAAATTATATGTTATACAATATTGAAAACTTGTTTAACGTCCCTTATGTACGCGTTGTTGTTTTAGATGTGGGTCTACTTATATATAAATATATATATATATATATATATATATATATATATATATATATATATATATATATATATATATATATATATATATATATATATATATATATATATATATATATATATATAGCCTTCTGCGTCGGGTCGCGCCGGCGGACGCGCCTGCGGGCGCGCGCACGCGTCGGATCGCGCCGGCGGGCGCGCCTGCGGGCGCGCGCACGCGCCCGTTTCGCGGCGGATTGCACTGGCTGGCGCGCCTGCGGGCGCGCCCCCGCATCGACCAGGAGCCTGATGACGCTACCTTCTTGCTTATGAGGGAGTCTCAAACACCCTTAGTTGAGATCTACATCCTTATAAACATATATTTTAACACAAATATTGTATTATTATTATACAAATATTTACTATCCCAGCACCGCACTGCACCGGATCCAGCACCAGTGCAGCTGAGCTGTCAACTCCTACTCCTCTGAGTCAGATTCCTTCTCCATTCTTTCCCTCCTTATTCATCTTTCATCCTTCTTCATTCCTCCTTTGTTTTTTGCACTCTTCAGTTTTTTTAAATGAGACCCCCTAATGAGGGGGAAACACTTACCTGCACGATCTTATAACCCATATATTCGAACTCTACGACCTCAATAACTCTTATGTAAGGACACCAACATTGTTGTTATACGACTGTTTATTAATCCTCAGTAACTGCAGTGGCCCAGCTGCACCGGTGGCGGGAGCCAACTCCGTAGATTCCACATCAAGTCTTTCTAGAAAATCAACTTGAACCTCACCAAATTTCAGCCACCACAGAACACTTCGATTTTTTGAAAGAGGGTGGGTCCCTTCAGGGGACTCCATTTGACGTAACCTCGTCACATAGGCACATGAGGTTACTCTATCTAACACCCTCCAAATTTAACCCAATACGATAACCCTAACCGTAGATATATATATTGGACTCAGAAACTGGATGCGAACGAAGAAGCAACCACGGCGGAACCTAAAGTTTGAGTGGTGGGGAAACGGATCCCCACAGGATCAAGGACTCATCTACTCTTCTGAAATCGAATTGACGCACAATAATAATAATGTGTATGTATGTGTATGCGCACGCGCTTGGAGGTCAAACAGACCTTCGGTCTGTTTGACCTCCAAATGGTCGATCACCCAAACGCTCGTTAGGCTTAAAATCACCCACATGCAGATCACGCCATAAGGGCGTAAGCGCAATATCGCGTCCACCCTCGGGGATGACCATCCTCTATATACATCCTACAGACCTGAAAATTACACGGATTCGAGCTTAACCCATATATAGACTATATTCCAAGTTTGAAGGAAATATCTCTATTCCTTCATATAAAGGGTGTCAACGGTCAACCATGAATAATTACTATAAATATATATATATATAGTATATAGTATATAT